>QQXO01000472.1:0-12272 GCA_003709845.1 Chaetothyriales sp. CBS 134916
TGATGTTGTTGATGTTGTTGATGTTGTTGATGTTGTTGATGTTGTTGATGTTGTTGATGTTGTTGATGTTGTTGATGATGTTGTTGTTGTCGTTGTTGCTCGTCTCCCTGCTCGTCTCCCTGCTCATCGCCTGCCATCTCCTCCAGCACGTTTCGCACCGGCTTTCCTTCCTGAAGCGCCGCATCGGCTTGCTCCACCCGTTCTGCCCGTGTTGGTGCCTTCTCCGCCTGTCCCTGCTCCTCGCCCTGCAGCATATCCCACACTGTCTCCCCCTGCACTTCAAGAAGCGGCAGTTTCCACGACTCGCTACCCATCGCTTCGACTTCTCTGCCGATTTCCTCGATTCTCGAGCGCAATCGCTTGATAACGACCCTCTTTTCCGCCAAGTCCTTCTGGGCTTGCTGCCTGGCGCGCTGCACTTTGATATTGCGAGCAGTGCGCTCGAGTTGCAACAGCAAATTCCGTGCTCCTTCTATGTTGTGCAGCCATTTTGTGCGGTGGTACGGCAGTGGCGACCACAGCTCCGCCTGTACCTGCCGCTGCAGTGGCATCAACTCACTGGACGGGTCGGTGCCAGGCATAGGAGTTAGGAGAATGAGGTTCTGGTATCGGAGCAATCGTCGCTTGAGTGCCACACTCGCGGCCTCATAGTGGTTGGTGACTGGCTCATCGCGAGACGCCGGACTGTTGAGCGAGAAGAGCGATGGGCGGAGGGCGGTAGTAAGAGACATTGTGATTGGTCGACCCGCTCACTGAAGGGTGTGAGAGAAGAAGAAGACCCAAGCGTGAACGTGTCTACTTCTTCTGTGTCCGCGGCCCACAGACTTGCATGATCAGCCTGGCACGTGACTTACGTCCTTCGCGGAAAAGCTATCCGGCCAGGCCCCTCTGTCATTTTATTTCTCCTCCCGATACTTAATGAATTAGTTAATTACCCTGGCATTAATGATTTCACAATCTAGGCAATCGACTGGTTCGGGTTCGGTGGTGACATGATGCGTCAATGATCCGTTGCACGTCCACTAGCGAGGCTGCCGCTGAAACTCCTCATTCTCCTCTCCCCTGTCTCTATTCTATGGCCCCATCCTTCTCACCCATGTCTCAAGTCTCGAGTCGGTCACAGACTTAGTTCTAGGTATATTGCGTCAATGCTGTTGCCCTAGGTAAGCATCATATAGTCTACCGGTATTGGAAACCACGCCCTAGCGCTTGGGAAATCACTCACTCCCGACCCTTTTTAATGCCGACGCCTTTCAGCCGTCCGACCTCTTCAAAACCGAAGTTCAAGTACCAGTCGCGCAATTCAAGTCCGCGATTGGGCGCGGTCTCATCAACAGCCATGACAGCCATGACTTTTTTTACCTTGAATTCGACCTTGTTGTGTTCGTGACCAACTTCATAAGACACATGCTTCGCCTGCCGCAGAGCTTCCAGCAGAGCCCTTAGCAGCCTGCCGCCAATACCTTGATTTGTGTATCCAGGCGCGCAAAACAGGCTTATCTCGACCGTGTGCCCATATCCAAGCATGTAACTCCGAAACCCTGCCGCATATGTGTACCCCACCACACCTCCATTCTGCTGATCAATCGCTACTAGATAGGGCAGGCGCGTTCGACAACATCCTCGTATCGCGATGCGATATAGTTCGACCGTGGCTTCTGCACAGTAAAGGTGATCACCGAATTCAAAACGTAGTGCTCAAAAATCTGCTGTACCTGAGACAAATCCTGCCTGGTCGCTGGGCGGATTTCGACAGGCATGGTCTTCTTGGTCGGCAACTCCTGAACCAAGCAGATAATCTTATTAAGTTAGTCATTAATTATTATTGTGGGATGTGTGGCTGCAGAAAACAAGTGCCCGGCATCCGGCCCTTTCACAATACGGTAAAATTACATAGGAGATTTATTACACAGGAGATTTATTACACAGGAGATTTATTACACAGGTGATTTATTACACAGGTGATTTTCGTAATATCTGTGACTCTGTCATTCTCTCTCTATCTGCCTGTCCACTTTTATTTCTTGCTGTAATCTTCATCTAACCTCCTCTACATACCCTCCCTGCTCCACTCAGGTTTACTGTAGTAATCCCTCATCCACAGCCTTCATGGCTACAGTCTTCACACAAGCCTTATTCTCTCTTCTACACCTCATTTTCAAGTTAAATAGAATGGAACTGAAGATGAAGTCAAATTGGTCGGATTTCGATTAATTGGAAGGTGAGCTGATGACCGACGTGGAGTATGATCGGTTGATGATAGACGATGCGGGGTTGAAAACCACAGGCCTAACTTAGGCTTGTCCAACATTTGAAATCTCATTCAAAAGAGGGGCAACACTCCCGTGAGCTAAGGCATTCCTCCTTTCTTTGCGCACTATTCCAGAAGAGCCAGAGTAAAGGAATTTTCTTCCAAGTCTTACTCTACATGCAGGATGACGACCGCAAACAGCTTCCAAAATATCTTTCACTGGGCGGAGAGCCAGAAGGACGGGTCTATCCCGTCCTTCGAGACCAGACCGAACGACCCTTACAAGTACATGGCGGGCTTCAACAACAATTTCGAGTCGGAGGCTATACCAGGCGTCATTCCCAAAGGACAAAACAGCCCCAGAGTCATTCGTTTTGGGTTGTACGCCGAGCAGATGACGGGATCTGCTTTTGTTGCACCCCGAAATGTTAACAAGAATGCTTGGCTATATCGCTCGCGTCCGGCGGTCGCGCATCAAGGATTCGTATGTCTAACCCCCACATCAGAACCCTCAGCACATGGACGGAAACACGGCGTGATGGTTGACACAAACGGCAGACTAATCTCCCCGATAAAGAAGATGTAGAGTCGAACTTCATGTCGATCAATCCCCGCGTCCACGTGTCTCCAACTCAACTTGCATGGAGTCCGTTTGAGATTCCCAAGGATGACGCACCTGTGGATTTTGTCGATGGCCTGAAGACTCTAGCGGGCTCTGGAGATCCCACAGTGCGAGAGGGACTTGCGACCCACGTTTTCCTCTGCAATAGGAGCATGGACAAAAGGGCCTTTGTCAACTCGGATGGCGATTTTCTCATCGTTCCCCAGCAAGGGGCCTTAGACATCCAGACAGAGTTCGGTTTTCTCTACGTCCAGCCCGGCGAGATCTGTGTAATCCAGCGTGGCCAGCGCTTCAAGGTTAACATTGAAGGACCGACACGTGGCTATATCCTCGAGATTTGGGGCTCCAACTTTGACCTTCCCGAGCTCGGTCCTCTAGGTGCAAATGGACTAGCCAACGCCCGGGACTTCCTCCATCCCGTGGCTGCGTACGAGGTCACGGATAATGACCCCTGGGATGTTATCTACAAGTTGGGGGGCCATTTTTTCATGAGCTCGCAGCGCCACTGCCCTTTCGACGTGATCGCATGGCATGGCAACTACGTTCCATACAAGTATGACCTTACCAAGTTCGTCAATGTCGGCTCTATCTCTGTCGATCACATCGACCCGTCCATCTTCTGTGTCCTAACGGCCAAGTCACGCGATCCTACCGCACCGCTGGCCGATTTTCTTATCTTCTCTCCCAGGTGGGACGTTGCATCTCATACGTATCGTCCGCCTTACTACCATAGGAACTGCGCTTCGGAGCTTATGGGCTTGATTTACGGTGACTATGCCGGTCGTTCGGACGAGTTCAAGCCGGGCAGCGTCTCATTCGAGTGCGGCTTCGTTCCCCACGGCGTGGCATACGAGCAGTTTGCAGCGGCTTCCAAGACCGAACCCTCAGTCATGAGAATCTCCCAGGCCTCTATTGCGTTCATGTTCGAGAGCAGCCGCATTTTTACAATCACCAACTACGCATGGACGAGCAAGCACATTCACCAACACGATCCCAAGATGTGGGATGACTTGGTCGACAACTTTTCCAAACACCGGGTCGAGGTCGACAAGATCCTCGGAAAAAACACCGAGGGAAAGCACTGTGTCGGGTCTTGAGGTAGTACGCGTAGATTGCCCAGCTAGCAAGGACAACTGGGGTAGTTATTATACGTTGTCCCGCGCTGGATGCATGGTTGCATACCCTCGCCAGCTTCCAAATTGTTTGGCATCGGTTCACACCTCAGCCCTGGAACTTTCCTCGATGGGGTAGTTTTCCTTGCCACGTGCATCGCTGCAGCACCTGATGTGGGATAGAAAGTACCCAGTGCGAGTGCGGGGTATGCAAGGTGCTTACCACCGCACACCACGACACAGCATACCCCGCATGTTCCATATCCCATGCTAAGCAACCTGCAACAGTGGAATCATGCATGTCAATACACGCAAAAACCGGGCACCAACCTTAATACCCCTAGTGTGGAGCAGGGCATCACATCGAAACCACCTCTATCTTGCGACAGCCCGCTCACAGCGATTTGGATAGAATTGAATACCGGTTGCCTGTCTCCATCCGCTTTCATTGCCATGCTCTACCAGGCCTCATAAGTCCATATATGTCTCCTGTAATCTGTATTTATTGTCTCCAGGGTGGGTGTGGACAAATGAACAAATAGCATTTGGAAGGGCTGTGCATCCCGCCACTGGTGAGAGGAGAAAAACACCATAGTCCAAGCAGGAGAGACTTCGATCACAAGAGTATGAAACATAGTTTGTTTCCCAGTCTGCCTGCTGCTGGGGGCCGCTATCTCATGTCCGGCCAGCCAGTGGTAGTGATCCTGCCTACGGCTAGAAGATTGTTTAGAGCTCCTCTTGCCAGTTCTCGTTGCCCCCGATGTGGCGAAATACAACGCGTGAATCCAGGTCCCGACACTTGGGATCATTACTCGCGCTTCTGTAAGCATCCAAACCCGGTCTGCCGATCAGCATAGTAGCCCCTACCTTGTCGGCGGCCTGGACTGCC
The DNA here is from genome assembly GCA_003709845.1 of Chaetothyriales sp. CBS 134916. NCBI lineage: Eukaryota > Fungi > Ascomycota > Eurotiomycetes > Chaetothyriales > Domatiomycetaceae > Domatiomyces > Domatiomyces globalis. The sequence continues at coordinate 4,875 of QQXO01000472.1, forward strand.
AACCCAAAGTCCTTGACCATCAGCTGAACCTTGAAGCCCCCTTGGTAACCCCGGCTGGAAGGTGCGTCAGGGCACACGCCCGGGACCGGGTGCCACTTGTCGCAGATAGTGCTCTGAGCGGTGCTACTGGAGAAGACGCGAGCCAGGAGACGTGGATCCATCCCTGAGCGCATCCCAATGTTCATGGCCTCGGCCGTTGCCAGTGCAATAAGTCCTGAACAGTAGTTATTGCAGAACTTCGCCGTTAGGCCCATGCTAGGCTTTCCACAGGGGACGATGTGTTTCCCCATCATGAACAGCAACTGCCGCAGCGCTGGATAGCTTGGATCGTCCTCCAAGCATCCGAACATGAGCGTGAGCGTGCCGGCTTCGGCGCCTAACGTTCCCCCCGACACGGGCGCATCTAAGAAGGACGTCTCGGGGTGCCTGGCCCGTACAGCTTCTAGCACAGACAGGCAAGTATCTGTGTCAATGGTAGAGCAGTCTACTAAAACCCTCGAACGGAACTTGTCGTGAAGGATGCCGGTCGTTTGATCGAGGTAGACTGATCTCACATGAGAACCTTCAGGCAGCATGGTGAAAAGTATATCCTGGAAAAAAAGATATGTACCATCAGTACGCCTTGTACAGTACCAACAAATGCGTACTGGAAGCACGAGTCCCCCGTGTCAGAAGAGAAAATCCATGCAGCTTACGGCAGATCGAGAGACTTCGGCCGGAGAAGTGCAGACAACGGTGGATGTCGGGTTTTTGCAGCAAATCGCTCCATGACTCCTGTGGAAACGTCGTATATATACAACCGGAACCCCTCGGTTGACTTCGCAATCAAATTGGAAGCCATTGGAAACCCCATGGCACCGAGGCCGATGAAACCGAGTTGAGGTCGATTGTCCATAGCGTCCCGCAGTCCGGCGTGCGTTTGATACGTCCCAATGGGCATGTAACCTGGTGCAAAATATGTTTCGGTTGGAGTTGAAATCACGGAAAAGTTGTGCCAGCGTATGAATGTGTTACTAGCTATTCTGCTACTAATTAATAATAACAGAACGTACGCCGCGACGGGGTAACTGAATTCAGGGGTTCGGCCTACACCTCTCCACTCCTCCAGTGGGTAACAATGCATGCTGCCTACGACTTTTAGTTCTTTTTGGGGTAGCACCAAGAGCATCAAGTGCAAGGCACCACTACCAACTCCATGGCCCCAGGGAAAAGGGCCTCGGGGTTGGATCTCACCCAGTCCGCGTCGTGAGCAAACACAATCTGTAAATCGAACCCTCCTTGCACGGCAGCCTCCTTCCACGATCGAAAGATTCCCAGTGTCTTGGTGGCTGTTCTCTTATCCATGTGTATGCAACATATCCGGCCCTCCGCATCGGACCATTCCGCGATAGACGCCTTACCAGTCAGCAGTCGCAAATCGTGGCAGGCGTCGCCGATGAGTAGAACCCAGCGCCGGGGTCCCGTCCGAACCAGCAAGCTGATGTGGCCCGTCAAGTGCCCAGGAGTATCGACGACGTACATGTTCCCATTTCCAGAGTAATCAAGAATGTTCAGCCCCGCCACGCTCCGCCATGCATGCTCCAGCGAGTCCCTCGGGCTTCGGGCCTGATAATGGGCAACTGGGTCAGGGAATTCGCGTGCGTCGAGGTTGTTGAAGAGATCGGGTTGAAAGTTCGAGTGAGACATGTGCTCGTTCAACCCATTTTTGATCAGTTTGAGAGAACCCGAGCCGACGAAGAACTTGGCGCCGGGGTAGTCGGATGGCATGCCAATGTGATCCCAGTGTACGTGGCTGAGGATGATCTCATCGATGGTGTCGGGCTCGAGGCCGCTGGCGCGTAGGCTCTGGCGGACATCTGGCAGAAAATGTATTGGTTGGCGACTGTCAAGATGGCTCTGGATTTATAGGGTGTACGTGCTGGGTTCCGCCGGAGACCTAAGTCGAACAGGACGCGTTTAGAATTGGTGGTGTCGGTTGACGACTCGTACGTGAGAAGGAAGGACAGAGATGGTACCAGGCTCTTTTCGTCGTCGGGGACGCCCGATACAAACTGCCGCTTTGGCAGCGTGAACCAACCTCCTTGCAGGGCAGAGATGCGGACGCACCTGTGCGCAGCTGCCTCGAGACCATGTAATGCGGACACAACTTCGGGCATGTTAGTCATGATGAGAGTCGCTTCTAAAGGTCATAGATGGAGATTGCCAGTGCCCGTGTCGGTGGGAGTGTTAGTGTCAGCTTGTCATAGGCTAGTGGACTGTTTAACTTGAAAGGAGAAATTGAATCCGTGGCCAGGCTCCCCGCCATATAAGAGCAACTATCTTCCATCGAGTCACTACAACATGAACACATCAACTTGGAGCTCGTGTAAGAGCCTCCAATAGCACTCGAAAGCAAATTGAGAGATAGGCCAAGCGAAACTAACGTGTAATTTGGCCCGCCGCTTTAACTTATTAGCACAATACCTCCACTCCACTCGATGACAGTGTTGGAATTAGCCAACCAGAGGACCAGGAATAGACCCACCTCTGAATTTCCATTGGCTGGTCATTCATTAACTCTCAAACCAGAGCCGCCAAATGTTCGGAACCCTGATCACGTGGCAGCTGAACGCATATCCAAGATGCCATAACTCACGTGATCAGAAAGACTCGCTTGCCTACTTGGCTATAACTGTTGGAATGCGGAATACAATCATCCGCCTGCCAGTTGTCATATCGCAGAGTGCGTAGATAGATATATAGCGCTGCGAGCTCTACTCTTCGATATCAAGCAATATATATTCAGCTCTGCACTCTGTTGGATCAGCACCGTATTCAGCCTACTCGTACCGTGGTGGAGCTATTCTAATTGTCACTTAATTGTGTCAGAGGGAATCATCACTCATTTGACACTAGACCCGATCGGGTCAGTGATGCAACCGACGTCTCGCAGTCGTCTCACACTCGTTTCGCTCCTGTGACCCCGTATCGATCTCACGGTAGATATACGGCGCTAGGCGCCTCTCATTTCATAGGAATACAGATTCATCTATTTGTCTGCACTCGTACTGATCAATTCTCCCCAAATTCATCCTGTTCAAGCAGGTGGGGCAATTCCTCATCATACGAGTCGTATCTTGATAAATTGTCACTCAACTAGATGTCACGTGACTGCAGGAGCCTCTAGAGCTCCCCCCTATTCCTGTAACTTAGACTCCAATGCACACGCATACACATGAGTCGTATAGTGAATACACATCTGTTTCTAGCTCAGTCATAGTTGTATATTTGCTGTCGACTCAACACACTCATCTAATAGTGGGTCATCAGTCGCGATTCCCCCTGCGCAAGCAGATGGGGCAGAGTCCTATGCTACGTTACGCACCTTCATGCGACTCACCCCCATGACACGACTTGACCCTTGCAAGATTCGTCTCGACTTTCCTCATTCCAACAAACACAAGCAGATGGGTTGGTTTTGGCTGGTGGGAGGGTTGCAGACGAAAGTTGATGAATGACCAGCAAATGGCAGATTTGAGTTGAAAGCGAATGACGATTGGGGGCTAATATCAAAAATAGGATTGCTGGTGTAGCTTCACTTGGGCAACATCTGCTAACCTAATAGAGAGCTAATGCAATAGGAAATATATTTGCCCTGCTAAGTCGGACACCCAGGTTTCCGACACCCCCTGGTTTCCGACACCTCTAAAAACACGCTACGAACGCGCCCCCCACCACGCGTCAAGACTAATCCTGGGTTTGTTTCTTGCTCAATTCCTATATCCCTTTGATATCTTGTCTAATGCCTACTTATATTGAAGCTGATATCCAAGCTGCACTCTCTGATCTCCGAAATGGGGCTGCTTTGGCGACTACAGCAACTCGACATGGAATACCTCGGAGCACCCTTAGGGGTCGCCTAAATGGCTGCCAACCTCATCGCCAAGCCTATCCCATCAATCAGCGCCTTACTGCTGTACAAGAGGAATATCTTGAACACTGGATTCTACAGCAGGAGGCCCTTGGATATGCACCTACCCATGCACAAGTACGGAGAATTGCAAGTGCTATTCTTCAGCAGCAAGATGATCATAATCCCCTAGGGAAAAAGTGGTCTAGCTATTTCTTACAACGCTATCCAGCTCTCAAGACAAAATTAGGCCGCAGGACTAACTGGGAGTGTATTAATGCTGCAACTCCAGAGAACATTAAGAGGTTATTCAGCCTCTATGAGACTATAAGCTGGATCCCCCCTAAACAGAGATATAATGCCGATGAGGGCGGTATTATAGAGGGCCAGGGTATCAATAGTCTTGTTATAGGCTCTGCACAAGATAAGCCTAATGCAGTACCTGTTAAGACTATTGATACTCGGACCTGGACCTCTATTATTGAGTGTATCTCTGCTACTAGAGTTGCTCTTGATCCCCTAGTCATTTTTAAGGCTCAAAGTATTCAAGAGCAATGGTTTAAGAGAGAATTTCTAGCTCAACATCCTAGCTGGTATGTTACCTTCTCTGAAAATGGATGGACAAGCAATGATATTGCTGTGGAGTGGCTAGAGAAGGTATTTATACCTCAGACACAGCCTAATGATCAAGCTGATGCACGATTACTTATTGTTGATGGTCATGGAAGTCATACAGTAGATGAATTTATGATAATCTGCTATCGGAACAATATTTTTCTTCTCTTTCTACCAGCTCATATATCCCATGTTCTTCAGCCCTTGGATCTTGGTTGTTTTTCAAGTCTAAAGACTGCTTATTGAAGGTTTATCAATGAGCATACTACTCTGTGTTATGAGGCTGGAGGCCTCTAAGCCTGTTACGGGGACCAAAGGTCAGGCAGAGAGAGAGGGACATCTGCAATCCCGATCGTACTTAGGGGTGACACTGCGAATTAGCTACACCCCTTCGGGACTAGCTCCAGATACGTCACATCTATATCTACCTGGCCTCTGCCCTTCATAGACTTACCTTCCTTCAGGTTTAGTTCAATTCATTAATTATACTAATTCCCTGCTCCTCTCGCTACTTGCCTCCGCCACACCACACTCTGACTGATACTACCAAGGTTAGGAAGGCTAGATTTCTGGAATTTTGTGCAAGAGCTCAAGAAATTGGTCTCCGAGAGAAGAATATTGAATCTGGATAGAAGGCAACTAGGCTATATCCATTGAATATAGCTAAACCACTCAATTCTCAATAGGTAGTGGTGTCAAAACCCTTGATAAGACCATCAACTATTCCCTCAGATATCTCAACACCAAAACGTGGTAGCGATATCAAGAAGCTATTCATTCGAAAGAGCAGCTCTCCTACTTCACGACTATCAATTCGAAAAGCAGCTACAGCACTTGATAGGACTATAATCAAGCTTATTATGAAGGATCAGGAAATTGAGCGTCTACAGGCACAGCTTGACCAAGTAAAACCAGCAAAACGACGCAAAGTAGCTCAGGATCCAAATGAGCGCTTCATAAACCTTGCCCAGGTACTTACACAAGCTAATAGAGAGCCTAAGCAATCAACTCAAGCAATAGTGCAGCAGCTAGAGAGCAGTTCTGAGTCAGATGAGGAGCAAATAAATGTCCGACAATCAACGCGTCAGCGGCGGCCAACAAAGCGCTATTTGGAGCGATATTCAAGTTTAGATGAGAATAGTGATTAAAGCGCTTCTAATGATATAATTCTCATACTAATCGTATTGTAATTGTTGAAGTTGCAGCAAAATTAAGTTGCTGGAGGGGGGGTTTGGCGGGGAATTTTAGAGGTGTCGGAAACCAGGGGGTGTCGGAAACCTGGGTGTCCGACTTATTGAGGAAGTTTCTGAGGGCCGTTGGACCCGAAACGGCTAGCGGAAGGGAGAATGAAATGATTCGTGCATGTAATATTTGATAATCAATCTAGTTGTGAGCTGCAGATGAGTAGGGGCACCGCCAAGACCTTTGCCTGCCTGGTAGGTGCAAACTGTATCAAAGTTGAAATACTAGGATCACTCAGGCCAGCATCAAGGAGGTTAATTCATTCAGAAACTATTGTTTCTGTACCTTTTAGCCTTACAGAAAGGACAAGCCACCAAAGGGAACTAGAACAGAAAGAGGAATAAAAGCCTAGTTAGTGAGGGGGACTGCAATGTGAAGAAGGGTCACTCGCTAGAACTCCCTCACAGCCCCCTTGCAAGACAAGGATAGCCTGGATATGGGAGACCACAATGGGTAACCCCGAAACGAGTCAGACGAGCAGTATATCCCTTGCACTAGGGCATGAACTTTCGACCCGAATTTCCGCGGGGTCGTGAGGCAGTCTTTCTAATATCCCGCTCTTGCATAGTGGCTTGCATTTTGGCCCCTACAGAGAAAAGCTGGTCAAATCGAGCACGCATTAGCGGCATGAGAATATTCCTTGTTAAACGAAAAGTGGCCTAGGGCGGCCAGCGCCAAACGGGAGAGAAACTCGTATGAGGATTGCAGGCTATGGAAGGAGGAGCAGCTATATATAGGTGAGAAAACTCTGCTCTTGGCGACCAACTCCGATATCAGCCAATCTCCGATTATCGGCCAATGTCCCTTCTGACATTCCTTTACATCTGTTGCTAGCATCGGGGGATGGGGAAATCTCGCACGCTGGGCTGGACGCTGGCTCAACTTCTCCCCCCGAGCGTCTCGCTCTGCCTGATCTTCTTCCCACAAGCGAGAAAACGGTGTTGGTGTTGGCACAGCTAATATAAAAACGTTTTTGTGGTTAAATTGACTTTTTGATACGATACTTCATTAGGCTAAGGATTGGTCTCTGCTAAGTATTTCTCGGGGATGAATATGCAATTTCGCAAACATGACTTGAACTCTGAGCCCTGCAAGTCGAAGATCAGGAGTGTCTTGACCTCCTGGTATCGAAGTTTATTAGTCTCTGCTCCTCTGAACCATTCCATTTGTCCATATTCTTCCTTCTGTTCTCAGTTTTTCGTGTGTTCAGATCTCTCCTACAGCAACTGCCAAGCGAAAACAAAGGCTAGGACCTGGTACATGAGCTGGACGGTACCCAAGACTCCCTGACTAGGGTGCAAGACGCTGGCGGCGCCAGTGTATGTGCTGATTGGTGGTGATGCGGATGTTGCCACTGAAGCTTGAGCTTGGCTGATGGAGGTCTGGGTTCCTGTCCAGCCAGTCGTTATGAATACTGTAGTCGTGCTGATAATGGCGGGACAGCTGGCTGTGGAGTCAATTGTTGCCCAGGGGCCCCATTCCGAGGCTGGTATGATGGTGGTGGTCGTTGCCGAGCTAGTAGTTGGTGTTGTAGCAATTGTAGTTGGCGTTGTAACAACTGTAGTTGGTGTTGTAACAACTGTAGTTGGCGTTGTAACAACTGTAGTTGGTGTTGTAACAACTGTAGTTGGCGTTGTAACAACTGTAGTTGG
>QQXO01000473.1:0-12256 GCA_003709845.1 Chaetothyriales sp. CBS 134916
ACACTGGTGTCGACACCAACGGCGCCGACCTCTGTATCGGTGTCGACACCGTGTGGTGTCGGCGACTCGGAACGCTGTTGATTAGGTCATGTACCATAAAGCTGTCTGTTATCGAGCGCCATGGCATCAATATACCTCTGTTGGCATCAAACAGCATTTGCTAACCCTTTTGTAAACTATTCCCAGTAATAGGATCCACATTGCTGATCATGCAGTCTCATCTACCATCAAATTGGTTAGCCAATGATTAGGAAAAATGAGGGTGATGTTATTATGCTTTGAGGCTCTCTTTGGACATTGTTGGTAAGCTACCAACTTTTTCCTCTGCTCCAGAAAACTGCCCATAACATGCCAAAGGACAGACCAACGCAGAACTACAGTCACATTACAGTTGAACAAAGAAAGCTTGGTACCTTCTCATAAAATTAAATCACTCACTTTTCTAGCTTTTGGGCACTTTACAGTACTGGTACAATAGCTCAAAGACTATCTTATGATGGATCAACCTTGGTAATGCAGTCAAAGTGAATACATCCAAAGTTTAAGATAGAGTTGTACAAGCAGTCATTGAGAATTGCCCAAACAAGCATCTAGTCGTATGGAGGTTTACCAAAGGACAGCAATACCATGACTATATCTAGAAATAGTAAATTCTTCCGAGACCACAGAGTCCCTCAGTTTAAAGATATTGAGTTGTACGAAACTGTTGTCATCAGAAAATGACAGAAAATGAGGGATAGAAGAGGTCGAAAACTCGAGTGAAAATTGCAAATATGGAGGTGTAGAGGGATTATAGGGCTAAAGTGGCGATTTCTCAGCACTCGTTAGTGTCAGCGGCAGTCGCTCAGGTCACGTGGGACCGTCTAATTGCCGCTCATCGGCGCCCAACCCAATCTCCGTTTATCGGTGCCTACCACTTTGATTATCCTCAACGAGAAAGGATAATTAGATGTCGATCTATCAGTGGGAATCTATAGTGTACGCACCATACTAACTACCCAGTCATCGATGACAAGGAGTTCTTGATAAGAAAACATAATTAGTGCAGATAGCCCCTTGCAATCTAGACGGCTGGGTCACGGTCTTTACTACACTTGTTTTTTCTCTCTTGATTGCACTCATACGATTCATATGATCATTCCCCCTTTGTACGAAACGCCTGTTAGTTAGGCTGCGGTAGGCAGCAGTGCACCAAATCCGGTTGCAGCACCAAAATCCCGGATACGAAGTAGTCTAACCGAAACATATTTCTCAACATGAAAGAAATGGCATCAGGAACAGGCAGCGACCTGCCATGCCTATCTAACGCTATAAAGTAAAAGACATATTCCCATCATCGACCTACCAAATCCAATATCTCTCTTAACATCTTGCTCAGCGACTCTGAAATTCAAGTGGGAGGGAAGACGGGTTCCTGATCAGAAGGAGAGATAAAGAAGAAAGTAGAAAAACGAATGCCCAGGTATTGTCTTGTTAGAGTGAGGGACCACAGGCAATACAATTACAGGACCCTGCAATTTCACCACAGATGTCCTGTCCATGTAGCAGTAATGATCTGTATGAATCTTGCTATGAAGATTCAATCGGAACGTCCGTCTAGCTAGAACAGTTGTGGAAAGATTTAGGAAAACACATTCATCCAAATTATGTACCTGGGATAAGCCAACAAAAATTGGAACGTACTTCCTGAAACTCTCCCCTTGACTTTAAGCCAAATATTTACCAAAGAACTTTGCCAGTTTCGCTCTAGCTTCATCGACATAGCCATACAAACTCGCGTGGGTTTGCCCTTCCGACACCAGTAACTCCTTTGACTCCTTTGCCTTTGCCACACCTTCTGAATACCACTTCGTTGCGGCCTTCCTGCCGGTGATCATTAAAAGCGGTCTCGGGCTGATGAACGAGTTGTACGCAAAGGCATTAAAATTGCCCATGAGATCCCAGTGGCGCGAGCGTGGTGTTTGGGGCGCAGGGGTGGAACGCACGCGGGGTACGGTAATAGCTGGCGAGATCCTTGAAAGCCTCGGGAGGTTGCCCTTGTTCTTGATAGGGTCGAACGTCTCGGGCAGCATGCACTACGGGTACTTTCTCGCCAGCGCCGACATCCGAGTTGCGATCTTTTGCTGCGTTCTCGAGCTGCCCTGTGTAGGACCTCAAGGTCCGACAAGTCCTTCTCGAAGCCACGACAAGCCATGGTGCCAACGCACACGGCTGCCGCCGTCGTGACCGCCTTGATAGGTAGGTCCGTCTAGGCAACGAATGGAGCGTAGCCGCCTGAGGCGTAGTTAGCTGGGATAGTTCCTTGATGGAGGGTCCACGGATGGGCGATTACCAATGCTGGTCTTCATATACCTGTTCATTTTCCTTCTTCTCATGGGTCTTGACGTGTACACACTTACCAAACTGGTGGACAATGTTACCGATGGATGTCGGACTTTTTCGGATTGGGGATGTGGCAACATGAAATGGCTCTGAACACAGATGTATGTGTTTACAGTCCTTCTTGAAAAGTCGAAATCCCAAAACTCCAGCACCAACATCAAATGTACGACTGCCCAAGACATGTAATTTATGATAACCAAGTTTCATGTCATTTGATTTCAATCCATTAGGACTTATGTTTGGGCTGGTGCGACGTTGCTATTTCCCAACTTATTTTATTATCTCTTGCTTATCTGACTAGTGACTGCCATATGTGCTGCAACTCTATTCCACTCTGGGTCAATACGCCCCTTTGTTTGGACCTAAAGACCCATTGCTCAACTTCTCGTCCTGCTTGATAGATGGCAGCTGCAGTCCAAACAAGACAAATAAAGCCCATTTCCATCTAAAAGGGTTGATCACAACGGCGAAAATAAACCAACTGATCAGTTCTGGGTAGGTGAAGAAATCCAAAGCGTCCGTTGGCGCCATACTCTTCAGAATGCTCGTCAGGTCGACCCAGCGCTGCATCAACCAGGTATTTGGTGTGGCAAGGGGATCCAAGAGGAAGACGAGTAGAAGACGTGTGTATATTCCGATGTGCCAGTTGCCAACTGAACCAATCCCGCTGATGTACGTGCAATTGTTGCAGCATATAGAAGGGAATTGCGTAGGGAAGACTTGGAGGTACCAGCGAGGTGGAGCGTAAGGTGCTGCGAAGACTTCTTTGGGCAAGAAGCTGAGAGACGGACGCTCATACCCCGTTGCCATGACAATGAAATCGGCTTCCACGAATTTTGGCTGACCGCTCCCGCCTTTCGGCACACCAGAATGGCGATGGTTGAAGAGTATACCATTCTTCCGCACTTCTATGATATCCCCACGGAGCCATTCGGCTTTACCGCTGCGAATTAGTCGGAAGGTTTCATTGTCCACCATCGGTGTGTCAGTGTAGAGGCCATGATCAGTGGAGGGTGAGATCTCTTTCAGATCCCGATAAAAAAACATGCGTAGGATGGTCTCAGGGATCCAACTGAAAGATGTTTCGTAGCCAAAGAGGTTGCATGACAGGAGGGCATCGATTAGCAGATTGCGTGGGATGATCCATTTCTCTGAACGACAAAGCACTTTGATTCCAGTGGCATCGGTGTCGGCAGCCCACTCGAGGGCTTCGATGGCAGAGGCACCTCCGCCAATGACGACAACCCTCTTCCCCTGCGTGATTTTCCCGTCGAGCTGGGAGGAGTGGAAGATCTCGCCGTTAAAGTTTTCATAGCCGCGAAAGCGAGGCATGTGGGGTGCTCCGCAGGTACCAATGGCAGGTAGAACGCCATGAAATTGGCCATTGGAAGGGTCATTGATGATCCAAAGACCTTCCTCATCTTTGTACACCTTAGTGACCTTGGTGTGAAACTTTGTCTTGTCCTCAAGGCCATAGCGGTGCCAAAGTTTGCGGATTTCCTTTACGATCTTACCTTGCCTAGGATATTCGTCCTCCCAAGTTACGGAAGGATGGAAGCGGTACATCATACTGTGAATCTGCAAGCCGCTCGTCGAGTTAACCCGTGCCCATATTCCACCAACCAGATCAGGGCCCTCTGCTTCAAATATCGTGACGTCGAAGCCATGACCGACACAATGGCTTGCAGCCGACACACCTGTCAACCCAGCGCCAATGATAGCTATTCTAGGCCGATGTAGCTTCGCCCCGGGAGCAGGAGGCGGGGGGGAAAAGATTTTGTCGAGCAGCGATTGAAGGATGGAGTACAGCCAGAGAACAAGGGCGAATGCCATTGCACGAAGAACTTTCCCAAGAAGAGGATGATCCCAGGGCAAGAGCAGAGAAATGAATTATATCAATCCAAGAATCCCCATGGCGTCATGTAGTGGAGGCCACATACTCTGAGTATAGTATCCGTGGTATCCGGAGCATGTGAATACAACTAATGTTGTATCAACTTAAATCAGCAAACCGTCTTCATAACTGCATCCAAGACATCGATAATGTTGAATTGTGTCGTACTTAGAGTGGTGCTGGGTAGTAGGAGAGATTATGTTGAGTATAGCCTACGTACGTAGGTTAAATTCGATAGGTTGTCCAATCTATAGAAGAGTTGACGCTTCAACATTCTTGTAAACTTAGTTCAAGGGCAGGGCAAGTCGTTGGGTTCATAAGAGCAAGAAGATTTAAGTCAAAGACTGCCTCGTCCTTACCAAATGTTGGACCACCATCACGTTGTGGCCGAATTTACTCACATCTTTGCAAAGACTTCATTTTGGAACAGGGGTAATCCCAAATGGACAGGCATCGAACGAAGTCAAAGATATATCCACCCTCGTAATTGGAGGGATTGAGGTTTGGCAGAAGGTGTCCGCTGAGCAGCATATCAAATTCCGATTCGATCCGACTTGCTTTGGTGAATCGCCATCTCCGGGAGGTACATTTTTCAACAAGAAGAGAAGAAAGGAAGACCAAAAAGTGTGGGAATGTGGGTTGAGGTTAACTGAAGCTTCTATCGCGGAACAATGATTTGCCGAGCAAGGATACAATTCCTGTGACACGGGTTCTCAATTGGAAAAAAATGTGACCCCAGCTAATATGAGAATGCGACCGAGATTACAAGGCGTCCAGCGATTTTGCCTGGCTTCGTCCGCTCGACAGAAACCACCTTATTCTTTGATCTCCATTTCATCTTTCCAATCTTCTCTTTTGGATTGGCCACACTCTGTTGTGAATATAATACTTATTAGCCATGTCCGGCATAGATTCTTGGGATAGCCGCAAGTGTTTTGCAGATAGCTGATGCTGACGCTCGACTTTCCACAAAGCTTTTTGTTTTCCCACGCAAAATCAAGAATGCTGACCGCACGATCTCTGGAATCTCGCAGGAGATTGCCACAACAGGTGCAGCCTTCAGAGAGCTTGGTGAAACTCCCCAACAGGACAAATATGCAAAGCTGGGTTCACGACACTCCATAGATACAACGAACCAGACCGTAGCTGACTGCTGGAAAGGTTTTTCCTGATATCAATGACACTATTGGAGGAGACAAGATTATCAAGGAGGCCTCCAGCTGTGATAAGAAAGCCTCCTTTTCGACAGCGTTTGCTCGTTCCAGCAAGCTTAGTTTCAGCCTTGAGCAATGGCTCAAATTTCCGTACATCGCGCCACAGATCATCCTGCTGGAATCGAAGCTGGAGGCTCTCAAGAGGTCGTTGATGCTCATGCTGCAAATTTTGATACTGGCCGAGCAAGTCAGAAATCGACCACAAGTCGCCGTGACGGAGGAACAGAAGTCGTTTGATCCAAACTCTTATCGATGAGTGTGAGGAGAAAGCAAACTTATTCAGAACATCGTACCTTGTGATTGAAGATGGTGGACTCACAGAGTCAGAGAAAACGACCCCGAAGTACGAAGACATTACCTGGAGGCATTAATGCAATTGCAGCCAGCTCAGAGTCTGGCCTGACCTTGCAATCTGGGATGTTGGTCGACGAATATCCTAATACATCCCAACCGGTGAGCTTTTTCATAGCTTCCGCAATGCCGCCAATGTTGCCACCTCAGCTTCCAGCAGGCGCTAAGTGTGAGCTTGTCATCGCTCGTAGCCTCACCAGCGCCACTCAGTTGACGCCAGGTGTTTCTATCAGGGAACGAGAAGCACTACCGCTTAATATAATTCCTGCAGCCTTGCGCATTTGACAAGAAGAGATCCAGGATCATGCCCACTTGGTTCAGAACCTGATTCAGGAGATATCCGATGTACAGTATCGCATCGACCTCGGTATCCGGCACCACATGCACGATGGTGCATTAAAGATTCGCTGGAATGAATGGGCGCTGCTTGCAAGCAACCATTGCCATGATAATTTCTTGGATACCTTTGACAAACATAATTATAACCACCTTTCCAGATACTGGCTTGATCGTCATGCAAGACACACAATCGAGGTCAAATCATCTTCAGCTGTGCCACGGATCAATAACCTGCCAAAGGAGGAGCGCCCTGCGCTCAGATCCACAGACGCAATCTCAAGATCCTTCAACATGCCCCTCGAATCCTGTAGAAGATGGGAGGCCATGGAGGAACTTTTCGAAGATACATTTGGACATGTCCAAGACCTCCGAGAAGCTGTTGCCCAGGGGCGATATGACCTCGTCGGTCCGTACGGATCGATAATTCTTCCAAGGCTCTGGGAAGCCACTGTACACCAGGCATGGAGATTAGCATGCTAATGTGGCCGCTTGCATTCGATATGGGGGCTACGGTAAACAATTATCAGAGAAACCGGTGGCGAAGCAGATAATCATATTCAGCGTTAGACGAGATTTCCCACTTCAGATGACGCTCACACAGCAGATCTTTGTCCTAGGAACGTCCCTGGGGCACTAGATCGCGCTCCGGCAGCAGCATAAGAGAGTATCAATCCCTGGGTCTCGGTGTTGCCGCCATTGCCGCTGCTGTTAGCCCGGCGAGGCGACGGGGAAGGAATGTGCACCAGCGGTCTGCGTCCCGACATCGTAGCAGTTCAAGATGCCCTCATCTAACTTCGGCTGGTGAACTAGTTCGCGCCTTGAAGTCTGTCTATTCAGGACCTCTGCGGACTCGCACAGCGAAGGTAGGATACGCTGGCGCGATGGTGACTGGAATGGTGGAATATGGCCGAAGTAAATCGTGAACTAGGTCTCGATCACAAAGAAGGATAAGGAGCAGCGTCCCTATTGTGGCAGCAGGACTCGAGAATGCAGCTATTGCGGGATTGTACGAGAAGAGAAAGGCCGAGAAGAATATCAAGAGAGCGAAGGCCTTCCAAGAGATGCCAGCTCTCATTGATGAGCAGACTGAGGAACTCAGAGAGGCTTTATCCCTTTTTGACACAGATGGAGATGGTAAAATTCCAACTACCGAGCTGGTAATTATGATGCGGAGCTTAGGGGAGGCTCCTACTGAAAGTGAGCTGCAAGATATGGTCCATGAAGTGGGTCAACCTGAGACCATTGATTTCAGTGCCTTTCTCCGTGTCCTCGCTTGCACAATAAAGCAGCTGGATCTCGATGATGGGACTAGAGCAGCATTTAGAGTTTCTGATGCACATATCAGGAGTCCCCTATCTGCTGCTACAGACGAGAAGGATGTGGTCAGCGGCAGTCTACTGTGTGCGGGACGGAGCACGGTCACGTGAACCACAATTTCCGGTATCAGCGCACCAAACACTTTTGAGTATCCTCCTCAATGAGAAAGGATCGATGCCGATCTATCAATGGGAATCTATAGTGTGCTCACCATACCGATTGCCCAGTCGTGGATGACAAGGAGCTCTTGATAAGCGAACACTGCTAAGGTATATAGTGCAGATAGCCCCTTGCAATCCAAACGGCCAGGTCACGGTCTTCACTAATTTTTTCTCTCTTGATCGCCCTCATACGATTCGTATGATCATTTCCCCCCTTGAACGATTCGCCTGTTAGATGTTATGGAAGGTGCTGATTACTGGCCTGAGATCGTTGACACAGCACATGAGTTGCACGAGACATTGATGAAATGGAAGATGTTGCAGTTTACTTATCGACTGCCCACGACGTGAGAACCGGGGACTCCGAGTCAGAGGCGCCGACTCGAGCTCATGGTCACGGTTTGGATCGATTGAGGGATGAGGAATTGATAGAGAGGGTCACCTGGGAAGATGCTCTCCTCACAGCAGCAAGGACACTACAAGAGG
Organism: Chaetothyriales sp. CBS 134916; assembly: GCA_003709845.1. Lineage (NCBI taxonomy): Eukaryota > Fungi > Ascomycota > Eurotiomycetes > Chaetothyriales > Domatiomycetaceae > Domatiomyces > Domatiomyces globalis. Next base: position 8,145 of record QQXO01000473.1, read on the forward strand.
AGACCACGAATACTCTGGGGCAGAATAGATTAAATTCCTAGATCAAAGGTTTGGAGATGAACATTGCTTATCACAATGACAGGGTGAATGAGAATCGGTGCAGGAAAAGAATGGTTCAAAACTGCCTGAGTCACGGCCAAAGTCATCATCCACCGTACCACGGCTAGGGTCAGCTATCCCACTACCGCCAGAGTCATCTCTCCTGCTACCACCAGTATGGAGGGAAGATCAAGACTACGCCGCCATTACAAGGCCGTTGGCCTTGGCATATATAGAAGGCCCTTGGTCCGGGCATCTGGGAGCAGTAGCAAGGGCAGGAGCATGCCCTTGAAACGAGGCAACGCTATCTTAGCATCCACGAGTCAACCTTCACCAGCCGTCGAGGGCAGCCAACATCTTCACCTCAGTCCCCATCCAAATTCAAGGAGCGGAGAACCGTTGAGCTCAATGCTTTCACACAAGGTGCCATAGTGGATATGGAATTCACCGGCGAGTGCTTGTCCTCACATGATCGAGAAAGGCTGGCCAAATACGTATTTGATGAATTTGATAGCAGTGAAGAGGTGGAGATGGAGATGGACTTGGACCTTCGCAGCTGCCAAGATAGGCTTAGTACTTTGGAAAGAGCAGTGGGTCCGGAAGTTGAACAGCAGATTCAGACCACCAACAGGGTTGAGGAGGCCAGGCGAGCCATATCGATAATAGAGAGGTGGTTTCAAGATGAGCCTCGGCAACCAACAGTCGAAGCCACAAGTCCGGACAAGGTGACGCTGGTAACTGGTCTAGCGAGTGCGTTGAGCGCGTTCACAACTCTAGAGGCAAGGAGATTGAGCTCGTGATTTGAAGTATTGTAAAAGGGCCTTTTTCATATTGCTTCACCTCCTGCTGAGACGACGTTAAGCCCACCCCTTCTCCTCGGCCTCTCATCGCTATCATGTATGTCCATCTAGTAGCAACCCTATCCTGACCGGACGGAAAGATGACTTGGGACTGAATGAAGCAAAAAATTAAAGCTCGCATACAGCTTCCTGGGTCGCATTATATCCAAACTGAAAAGATATGCCTGGGTGATGCCTCTCTGACGGCCTTGCTTGGCCCAGAGCCCGACCATCATATCATGACAGGGAGCTCGCCTCTCTCAAGAGCAGCATCTATAACTATAGTTACTCGAATGGCAGATGTTATCACGCGTATCACACAGGGTCATACTGGTACAGTAGAGATTCCTTGATTGACTCCATTGCAGGTGCTGAGATGTGATTCAAAGGGGGGCAAATGACGAAAAGGCCGTAACGCAACTTGATATTCGGCAAGAGACTCCTAGCCCCCTTTGATCATCGGGCACTGACCTAGTCAAGGCAACATCTCTACACCCTCCTGCTCAAATACCAGCTTCATCTCGTCCCAGTTGGAGACAAAGTAAAGGTACGGGCTGGACGACGCATGCGAGTAAGGTAGAAAGAATGACTTTGAGCAATAGCGCGTGCTTGATGTTGGAACCAGGACTGATGTATGGGCAATGTGCGTGGCGGCCTTGACTCTGCTGGGGGATGCATTGATGTTGATGCGTTTAGTAACTTCGCCGACAAATATCCATGCGGTATCGTGATCGATCGAAACTGACTTGTCACCAACCCAGCCTGACATGGGTGCCACCTAATCTCTCATTCGGGATCAGTGACTGGTGCGACGAATGGACCTTTGAGAACGACAGTTTTGGCTTCATCCACGGGGGGCGGGACTATATGGATGAGTAGCTGAATGGGATGCGTTTTATTAGGAAGGATATAGGTGAGAGAAAAACATACCGTGCACACACAGGTTTGTGAACGATCGCACAGGAGCCTCAAACCTGGAGCCTATGTCGAACATGTCGAACAATCCATGGTGGCCGAGTCCGAGGACGGCACTACGGACAGGACAATTTGCGAAAGGTCTAAAGCAGGATATGCATTTGGGAAATCACTTCGTGTTGTGGACGAGTCGGGCAAGTGCATAGCTCGAGCTGGCTTGGAAGATGTGATTGAACGTCGCTTCCGATGCCTGTGGGCGGCTGGCCAAAGAACCGTCCACTTAAGTAACTTGGGCTCTTCGACCTGCTTCTGGTAATGGTACTTGTGGTACATCTTTCCAGATTCGCCTGGGTCGGTGGGCCATTACTAACATTCAAAGCACTAACTCATAGTGGACCCGGTAAGAAGCTGAAGAGTATCTCAATGAAGCGAGACATGGTCTTCAAAATCCAAATATCCACGCTTATCAGGAAATGCATGTTCCTACCCCATTCGGAGTCTGGCGGGAAGTTTAACGTTAGCTAGCATCGTGGGAATTGGTCGAAAGCCAAAGCTTGGGCAGATCGAGAAGTGTGCAGATCGAGAAGTGTGCAGATCGAGAAGTAGGCAGATCGAGAATTTTGATCATGGAGGATGTCCTCTCCATGTAATTTACAATGTGCCTCTTGTCGTGGAACTGAAGGGACAGCTGGGAAGCGATGTTGTGAAACGGACTTGAAATCGCGCAAGTCCAAACACGCCAAGACAACATGCCACGCTTGGCATTTTTGCTTGTCTGATTTTGAGCCTTCCCGTCTACGCGCCAGCGGAAAGACGACGAAGGAAAGGTGACTACAGTACCGTTTCCTATTTCGCAGCTGATGGGGTTGCAAAGACTGTAACTCATAGGACCTTAAACCACCCCCAAGACATTTCCCTCAGCGGCTTAAAGGGCTCTTTTCTCAGACGTACGCGCCGACAAATCTACACACACAATGAAGCTCGTCAGGTGAGTCTCATCGCCGCCCATCCGCAGCCAGTGACCTGTGCTGAGTCGTCATATTCAGCCTCCTGCTCCTCCTCCTTCTACCTCTGCTGCTGCTGCCCTGCTCTTCCTCCCGCTGGCATCAATGGACCCCAACTGACCGTGTTGATTACAGATTTCTGATGAAATGCGCCAACGAGACGGTGACGATTGAACTCAAAAATGGCACCATCGTCCACGGCACCATCACCTCCGTCACGCCGCAGATGAACACGGCGCTCAGAGCGGTCAAGATGACGACGAAGAACAAGGCCAACCACAGTGCACCTGGAGAAACCATATCGCTGGACACCATCAATATCCGCGGCTCGACGATTCGATACTACATCCTCCCAGACTCGCTTCCCCTGGACACGCTGCTGATTGATGATCAGCCGAAGCCGAAGAATAAGGCCAGGAAGGAAGGCGACCGCGGTGGCAGAGGCGGTGCACGAGGAGGGCCAAGGGGACGAGGACGTGGTAGAGGCCGCGGCAGAGGACGAGGTTTTTAGGCTTGCTCTCCTCTGAATATCTGACATGACATAGGTAGTCGTCTAGAGAAAGAACCGTATTGTATATTTGATGCAGAGGAGGAAAAAAGGCTTTGTCGACGTAAGTAGCAGCAGCCTCCAGCAAGATCGAGACCGGGTTTTCGCGCTTTATTCCCGGGGGGGAGGAGTGAGGATCGCGAGGATGGATATGACGAGCCCATGTGTGGCTGCAGCGCTCGCAGCTGTAGGGAGGCCTTCAGTTCAGTTGCACGCCAGACAGAATCGCCCTGCGGACTATCAGAAGCGCTCATCACACACCGCGAGTGTGTGTGAGTGAGTGAGTGAGAGAGAGAGGCCACCTTCCGCACTGGCCTAATTGAACAAAGCAGTTCGTTCAACTCGAAGAGAACCAGAAAAAATACAGACGGAATCATACATCAGCAGGCCATGGAAAAGGAAAAAGCCCCCAGGCAATGAATGACATGTTCGCCCTCAATCTTCTATCTACCTTACATCCATCTATCCATCTCTCTCTAATACCCGCACGAAGAGCAGCTCAAATCGATTGAATTTTCCATGTTCCAAAGCATTATCTATTATATATATATGTCTTGAAGCAGGCGTACCGCAGCCTGCCGTATTGAGGACCAGCCGCGGGGTTTGATCGCCATAGAGGGTCTTCCCACAGTCATCTAGAAGTAGTCTATATAGGCTGAGTGAGCGCAGATAGACGTTAATTGAATTATTATAACGTAATTACTCATCGAGTGGATCATCCCATCGAGTGGATCACTCTCGACTAACCCCTCCTCTTCTAGAGGCTAT
>QQXO01000474.1:0-12149 GCA_003709845.1 Chaetothyriales sp. CBS 134916
CAAGCAGCCAATCATATCGCTTGATAGAGTGGATCGGACTAAACCTAATCCAGTGATCGGGCCTCTTTCCTCCATTTCGTCCCACAGAGGATACTCAAAGTGTTTAGTGCACCGATATCGGAAATTGTGGTTCACGTGACCAAGCTCCGTCTCACACACAGTAGACTGCCGCTGACAGTCTCACACTGGTTTCGACCCTGCTGCCCCGTTTCCATCTCACAGTAGATATACGGAGCAAGGCGCCTCTCATTTCATAGCAATATACAGAATCATCTATTTTTCTGCACTCGTACTGATCGATTCTCCCAAAATTCATCCTGTCCAAGCAGGTGGAGCAATTCCTTATCATACGAGTTGTACCTTGATATAAACCCTATCAGGTGGAGCGTCCTATGGATCTGAGGGTTGTTGGGATGACAACCGATCATACGACTAGTACCAGCAATCTGAAGGTATCTGATTTAGTTGTACATATTCTATATGTACAGGGGAATCGTCTATGGTACAAGAATAGGGGGCAGAGCTCCCGTGGTCACGTGACATGGTTTACTGACAATCTAGTGACAACTCGGAATAGCTCCATTACCATACGAGAGCTGGATAATAACCGTGCTGATCCAACAAGGGTCGTTGCACCCGAAACGGCTAGTGGAACGGAAAGTGAGATGATTCATGCATATATATTATCAATCTAGCTACGAGCTGTAGATGATGTCACGGAAGGTGCCGTTCACATGCTTAGGCTTGGCACACAGTAGACATCATCATCTAGAATCTCACTTGAAGCTCACATCCTCGTTCAATCCCTATTCTGTCGTGACCCACGCTAGAGATGAGTAATATATTGAGGAGCACTGCCAGGACCTTTGCCTGCCTGGCAGGTGCAAACTGTGTCAATGGAGGTGCGCAACGGAGCACGGGACTCTGCCCCACCTGCTTACGCAAGAGGGAATCACGATTGATAATTCACTACCTGATGAGTGCAGAAAAGAACTACTGCTTATCAAAGAAGCGAAGGGCGCAGAGCACCGTATATGTATCTAATGCACTCTTGCGATATCGGAAACTAGACCGAGGCTGCCGAATTGGGGTAAGGGTGAGTTGAGTGACAATTTAGTGACAACTCCCCTTGACAAACGCCCTTTAAACTACTTGGGCATTCATATCTTGGAAATCACCCAGCTTCAGGAGCTTCTTTGCGTTTTCTCGCCCGACGCGGCGGTAAGCATCCAAACCACCCAACGCTTTCTTGATGTTCTCGGCGTCGCCGTCCCACCAGCCGCATCCGTTCTCGATAGTCTCGTAAGGATAATCAACACTGAATAACAGTCGGTCCGGACCTAGGTACTCGCAAACATACTTCAGCGTTCTAGTGCAGAAGTGGCCGCTGGTCGTGATCCAGATGTTGTTCTTGAAATAGTGGTAAATATCCTTCTCTGCGAACACATTTCCACTCTTTTTAGCGAGCGGCCGCTCCACGTCTTCCAACCAATGATTGATCCGCCAGAAATCAAATGGAATATGCTCTCCCAGGTGGCCGACGATGATCTTGAGCTTGGGGAATCGATCGAACACCCCGTTGGTGATCATACCGAGGAGATGTAAGGACACTCCGTTGGCGAAGCTCAGGGGAGGCCCGACCAGGTACTTACGTTGCGCATATTGTTTCAGGTAGTACCGGCCTGTGGGGGCGGCTGGGTGGATGTAGACAGGCACATCCAGCTCCTCCACGACCTTCCAGAAAACATCATAAGCTGGCTGGTCATAGAACAGATACGTCTCTCCATCAGGGCCGGCGTGTTGGATATCATTCAACAGGGCTCCATGGAACCCGTACTGAGTCACACAGCGGCGCAGTTCCTCACCAGACTGTGCGGGGTTATGCATCGAAAGTGCAGCGAAGGCACCTAGTTTGTTGCGATGATCCTTGATCTCTCCTGCAATGTAGTCATTGACCTCGCTCGCATGTTTCTCAGCTTGAACAGGGTCGACAATCCCTTGGATCCCCGGTACGGTCAAGGAGCAAACCGTATATCCAATGCCATGGGCGTCTGAAACCTTCACGCGTTCTCCTGTGATTGACTTAATCTGGCGCAAGTATCGCTCAAGATCAGGAGGAGCGATATACATCGCTGCTTGGGCCTTGCTCTGTTCAGCCAAGACTGGCATCTCAAACGCCTCTTCTAAGGAGACTTTCCCGAGCATTATTTCTCCGTCAGAGAAATCAAGCCTGATGAAGTATGGAAGAGCAAAGGAAGCTCAATAATTTAGACTCTAGCTGTTGGTCAGCAAGATTGGTGTACGTGATTGTTAATAAACATAAACATCAAGTCAATAGAGACTGTGGTCACTTATATAGGCCATGGTCACTACTCTGTACTGTGTTGACCATGGCTTCGAGAAGACTCTACTGGGATATCAAGATGACAAAGTTTCGGCTGTAACGGATGACTGAAAAGCTCAGAAACGAGCAATGATGACATGATGATACTTCTTACTACGGCTCTGAAAATCTTGCTATCTTGGGTTAGAGGCAATCAGGCCCACCACGGTGGTGAGAGGAGTCGTAGGTATTCAACTGCACGCAGGTTTTAGCGCTACATAAGAGCGAATAATATGGCGAGATTTTTCGTTCATCGTTCAAGTGGGGATGGTGTACAGTGGATGATCCTTTCGCCAAAAAGCTCCGTTTTCCATGCTCAGCTAACATCCACCCACCTGGCATAGAAGGAGTATCAATCTATCAGCTTGCGTTTCGTGCTTTACTAACTTAAGGCTATTAATCTCATGGTCTTGCATACAATTTTAATAATTGATTTATCGGTAGAAATGTTCAGGGGTCTCTTACGTTATCATCTACCGATACGTTAATTATCATTTACCGATACCCATTCTTAGTTCTTAACGGTATCGATTGGATATCAGGGAGTCAGGAGAGGGCGCAACTAGAATGCATGATACAAAGCGGTGGCACATCGGCCTATGCTTGATATAGATTAGTTGGTATTATTAAGTCTGTGCATCACTCGGTCAAGCGAGATGGACAGGGCTATGGAGCCGGAGGCTGTTTGACATCGAAACCGTTCAGAGTGACGGACACCAAGCAGTACACGCCAACCAAGTAAACAAGCTCGCTGGCACCGTTCTGACCCAGAGTTTGGACAGCGTGAAGGTACAGCTCTGCTGGGAGAGGTCCACTCTGAAGCAATGCCTTCGTGATCGAATAGGCACAATCCTCCTCGGTGTTGAGATCCACTGGACGAAGACCTTGAACCAATGCTTCGACCTTAGCGTTGCCGAGGACAGATTCTGAGAGGACGGTATGTCCGTAGAGCTCGTAAGCTGCGTTGAAACGGGAGCCCACGATCAAGATGGCCACTTGACGTATGTTCTCAGGGAGGGACGTGTCCTGTGTCATGACTTTTACCAGTTGCCAAACTTGTCCTCCTCTCACTGGGTCATTGATCCACGCGCCCCACGGCCCCAAGAGAGCACCATTCTTGTCTTGTGTCCTTAGCTTACTGAAATCGGTTGATAGACTTGTTTGCATGTCATCGTAAAGGAGTTTTTGCTGGGCAGAGAGCACTTCAGGTGACAAAGTGGGAAGAAACATAGTATGGACTCCGAGGGTGTAACAGATTTGGGGAACACGGAGAAGACGTCTGAAAGGATAGGAACGGCCTCTATGGGAGTCTTATACCAGATTGTTCTATCTGTTAACAAACGAGGATTCCTGAATACATATATCTTTCGTGTACACTTCGCAATGTCCCTAGACTCCGCAGACTCCCTGAATGATTGGTAAGTTAGGCAATTGGTAAGCAGACATGATTCGTAAGCGATTGGTGAGCAGGCGGATGATTGTATTCGGCATTCCAACACCTCCTCTCAAGCATACGCCTCATTGCTCATCATTTATCGCATACCCATTGCGGTGTGTCACTCATGAGGTTCTCGCGGTAGAGGTTTTTGTGAAAGGGTAGGATCGTTCGCCATGTGGATCGTATATTTAATTGTTCTATCTGTTAACAGGAGAGCATTCCTGTATATATATCTACCTTGAGTGTTGAACGAATGAAACGTCCGAAACCGCAGTGCTATGATTGACTGATCTCTTGATTATCTATCTAGAGCAGGATTCCTGCTCGATATATATACACCAACGCTCGTGGATATCGTCGATGCGATATCGGCGGAAAACTCTGCTTGTCGTATGGTAGTTGTCCCACTGTGACCGCCATCGTCTCACTATGAGCGACGGTGATATTGCTATAGACGGGCCGCACCGGGTCACGTGCTGAGTGGTCGTGGCAAGTGCGTTCAACAATCGATATCCACGAGAGTTGTGTATATATATCGAGCATGAAGCCTGCTCGAGATAAAATCAATCGATCAGAGCACTGCGGTTTCGGACGTATAATCTGTCTAGAGCGACAGAAATTGTTTATAAGGGAGAGCCTTGGCGGTCTTGGCACCGTCGGAGTCACGTGCGCTCAATCACGTGCTCATATGTTGACACATGACCACTTATCGGAGGTCAGGCTCACAAGGCATACTAAGATCCCTGAGGTTAGGATGACCACCGTGGAGCTTGAGCAATGCCACGGTTCACCAGGCGACTAGTCTAGAAGGATGTACCGGTAGGCAAAGGACCTCTAGTGCTGAGGCTGTGGAATAGGCAGACTGGAAGGCAAAAACTGCTGCCTTGCGCGACGAGGGTGATAAGAATGCAAGGAGTGTAGGAGAATCCGGCGACTCTCCAAGCGCTGAGTCTCGTGTACAGTCTACAATAGACGTAGGATCTGATACCTCTCTTCCATCCTCTCTCTGCTCTTCCCCGCTAGAGCTCCCTAACATAATGACTCATCAGCTGAATCAGAAAAACATGCTTGAAGAAAATGGAACAGAGAACACTCTTGTTTCTCATCTTTTAGTCATGCTATCGCTTGCTATGTTTCTTCTGTTGCTGACCTCATGCCTTTCTAGCTATTCACAGCGAAACAGTCGAAGCGATTGTGGTACCTCCAATGAACGTAGGGTTTTTGTCGCTGAAGTTGGAAATGTCGTCAAGCACCTTCTCGCCCGTCGCCTTAAGCGCATTTGTAAATCCCTCCGCATTATCAAAGAAAAGAACTGCAAGGACACTGGTCGGACTTAGTGTATTGGCGTCGGGAGTGGTTAGATTAGTTGTGACCGAGTAGCCTGCACACGTAAGTCTCTACTCTGGATTAGGTCCTGCATCTGAGAAATTTTACCTTTGAAGCCAAACTGTTTAAATTCTGCAGCCACAAGGGGCATGTGAGTTCCAGTGTAGTAGTCAATGTCGAATTTAGCATTGGCTGGATACTGAACAATAACTGTGTAGTAACTAGGAGAAGCCATCTTGTAAGGACCTGTGTAAATTTGCAGTTGATTTGCAGTCTGAGAAAAGTGCTGAGAGCAGCTTTTCTTCGGGCTAATGCTCAGTTTAAGTATGCCAACTTAAGATTACATAACTTCCCTTGGTCCGATGACTTGTCGTGTCAGCGGGTGAATCTCAAGATTTCGCCGCGGAGGAAAGCCGCGATCGGAGATGGGTAGCACAGATGGTGGTATGGTGGCCGATAAATGAGAATGGTCTGTGAGCGCCCCCACTGTTGATTGTCCAAATGTCAACTGCGCCAATGTCAATTGCGTCAATGTCAATTCCTGCGCAAAAATCAATTGTACAGACATCCAAAATCGTATCATTGCTCTACTACAGTGTATATAAGCCACCACAAGATGATAATTGACCCATCTATCTATGTATTGGAAAGATATGAGGGATAGAAGAGAGTGAAACTCGTGAAGATTGCAAGCTAGAGAGCTGTTGACAAGGGTTTATATAGACAAGAGATCGCGCAGTAGCGCCTGATGGATTGTCTACCATTCGGTGCGCCTCTTGCGCTCTGTATATGAGATCAGCTCTTGTATTGTCTATCTGTCTATCTTGGGAGGGGATTCTCGAAGCTACTGATGAAACGTGGCGGACGAGTGCCAAGATCTCAAGGAATACTAAACAGCCAATCATATCGCTTGATAGAGTGGATTGGACTAAACCTAATCCAGTTATCGGGCCTCTTTCCTCCATAACGTCCCACAGCGCCTAGGCTGCGACGTGTAGAACCCTTCTACTGTTTTCAATACACTTTGATCAGCTTCCAAATTCAACAATGTGTCATTCATGACGCCGAGGTAGTCAGGCTTTCAAATGTGAATGAAGCAACCGTCGTCAATTTTACTACATTTTCCATAGGAGAGATGGAGGTTTTGGAGTCGCCTGATTGCGTAGAGTTAGCTTATTTGTCGGTCGGTGCAGACGACCAGCCCGTAGGCCACTGTGGCCGCAGAGAGAGTCTGTGGCTGGGGATTGACGATGAGAAATATACCTTGGTATTTGCGTGGTGGTTACACAAAAGCTCTTATGGCACAATGTCGACCTCCTTGCTCCTAGGACTACCGCACATCAAACTCTCATGAAAGCCAGACCGTGGAAGAGCATACTACAAGAGCCAATGCCATGGATTTAGCTACATTAGATCATTCTCCTTTGACCTCCTATTTATTGACATTTTGTGCTATCAATCACGTTCTTTCCTGCTTTTGCTTTTGTTGGCTGCTTTCGGATTGAGACCTTTGGACTTGAGCCATTTCTTCTCGGATTTGTTAATAAACACTCTATCCTCTTCGACATCAAAGTCCCCAAAGCTGTCATTCTGGGAATATTCTGGATCCTTTTTATTCCCCTTGAGGTCATCGCGCTCCCCTGTCTCTGCTCCGCTGGTGCTAGTGGCAACATTGGTCTTTGAAGCATTGGTAAGAGAGGGGCCAAGTTTCCTCAACTTGCAAACAAAGAACCCATCCACATTCTCAACATGGGGATACCATCGCCTTGTCCTGGTCATATTTTCATCAAACGCCTTTCCAGCAAAGGCTTTGAAACCTTTTGTCCCAAATCCGTCTGGCAGTCCAGTTTCTACAATGGCAATGTTCGGCCGCTTGCGCAATACATATTGCACAACCTGTTCGTTCTCCTCTATCGTCACTGAGCATGTCGAATACACAACGTACCCACCAGTTTTGCTGCTGTGATCAACTGAATCAATTGCCGCAAGCAAAAGCTGCTTCTGCATATGTGGCAGCACTTGGAAGTCTCGCTCATTCTTTGATGTCTTAACACTTGGATCCTTTCCAATAACACCAGTGCCAGAACATGGCGCATCGAGAAGGACACGATCAAAACCACCGAGGGTCCGTGGAAAGGCTTTCTGTGCATCGTAATTGCAAATAATCGCGTTCTTTACACCCAATCGGTGGATATTGCCAATCAGACCTTTTGCACGCTTTCGGTTGGCGTCGTTTGCGAAGACAGCACCAGTGTTTCTCATTAGAGCGGAAATGTAGGTAGTCTTACCACCAGGTGCAGCAGCCATGTCAAGAATTCTCTCGCCCGGCTGCGGGGCCAAGGCCATAACAGGAAAGAAGGAAGAGGCGGCTTGCAGGATGTAGTGTCCTGCAAGATATTCTGGCGTAGCACCGAGTGGAACTGATGACTCAAAGACTTGCAGTCCGACCTTTGACCACTTTCCAACTGGCTGCAATACCACACCGCGATTGATGAGAGCCTGGGCCAAGCTTCGTCGATTTGTGCGGAGAGTGTTTGTCCGGAGAACCATAGGACGCGGGGTCTCATTGGCTTCGAAGAAATGGAAGGCTTCCGTTGGAGAAAACAGATTGAAGAGTTTTGTTGCGAGGAACTCATTGTAGCCGTAGTAAATGCAGATGTCGGAAAGAAGCTGCTGCGTATATGCTGATCGTGATTTACCTTTGTCAGTCAAGTTGGCTAAGTTCTCGAGAACTCTGATGGTCTCTGTGATGCGAGATCGGACTGCACCAAGATCAGGTACCAATGAGGGAGCGGTATGAGTAGGGTCGAGGAGGTCTGTATCTGCGTGGATGTTGGTTTGTATTGCGGCATCTTCCAGTTCAGCTTGTGCTTCTGCTTCGATCTCTGCCCGTTGCCGATCCAATTTATTCGATAGTCCCTCAATGTTGGCGGCAGTAAGTATGGCCTCGGTATCCGAATCGTTTTCGTCTTCTGGGAACATGGTAGTCGGCCCATCATCTTCATCAGAGTCTACAACCGGTGTATCGGATCCTTCTGTTGTAAGACAATCATCGTCCATATCATTATACTTGTCTGGCATTATATCGTTGTCGGGCAGCTCTCGCCAACGAACACCCTCTTCATCTGTCTCTTCTTCGTCGTTCTGTAGGGGATGGTACGTCGAAATGGATGGTGGTATAGTTGTCTGTGCGTCTTTATTTACTAAGGGCGCCTTCTTCTTGGTCATTGCTTTAGGATGATTGTTGTTGCGGTCGATATTGACCAGTCCTTTTGACAATGGCGATGCTTCATGCTGCCGCAATTTCTTTTGCGCCGGTACATTGGTGGGTGCCGAGTCAGGCGTCTTCCGCTTTGTCCCAATCCCAAGCTCCTCAAGGGAAGGTGGAGGGCCCTGTTTCTTCATACGACGGCCAGGTCCCATTTTGCTACTTGTACGTCTGTGTGCGGCAAAGTGCAGGACCGAAATTTTTAAGATCCTTTCCCGCATGTAAATTTTAGTCGCAAACACTTTTCGCCTAACTTACCCAGTCCTTGGGAGCAGAAACAGCACCCAATTTCCCGAACGGGGCCTGATTGGCCGCTGAGACTCTTAATCTGGAAACTTGGCCAATCTTCAGCTCTGCAAAGTGACTTCTGCGAAGGACTAACTAGTATTATAACAGGCAGAAAACGTTAACTTACTCTATATATCGCAGCTACACGAGTGCCAGCTCAGACCAGACCAGACTGAGCCAGCTGCCCTCCCTTCTGTCCCTGCACTCGCACTGCGTCCCCACCACTCCAATTATGACCACCAAGGCTACCCTATTTCATGAGCACCCATACTGCCAATTGCATCATGACAACCTTACGAAAGATACAGAGGCGACAGCGGAGGTATTTCCGACCCAACTCGGTCAGAATGTGTGGACGGGATTGACCTCTATCAAAGGACAAATTAATGTGAAAGATTACCAGGTATGTAATCAACAGCCAAGCCACAACTTCCATGTGCTAGTCATGGTCAAGTGGAATCTACATGGCCCGTCCGAATACATTTATTGACTATGTGGCCCATGAACCTGGCTTAATCCAAGACATCCAGCCATACTGTAGAAGATATCGATGCTGTTAAACACCCCACCGAAATCCTCCTGGCACGGGCCCTGAGCAAATACTGGCACATCAGTCAAGCTATGCACCCCCTGATCCGCACTTACTGGTAGTGTGCCATTGATAAGAAAACCTGTGACAGCATCCTTGTAGTTCACATAGAAATGCTCCTCATCAAAGCCAGTTATGTTGATTGCAGGCTTTCGGGGACCAGTTTTGTGCACCTTGTAATTCTCGCGATGATCCGGGTTGGCCATGAAACCTTGGAACAATGTATATCGAGGATCCCAGTTGACAGGGAAGTTTGTGCCGCTTGTGTAAATCAGATTCTGGTCAGAGCCAAGGGGAGCAGATCGGTTTGCAATCATGTATTGTGAGAGACCAGATTCGGCATAGGTACCGACAGCGTTTCGCTTCTTACGAGAACCTTTCTGAGCCTCAAGGAATTTCGTGTCAACACCACCCGCGACATCGAAGCCGTGTCCATGATCAGCAGTGACGATGATGAGTGTGTTCTCGAGCTCGCCAATACTCTTAAGGTATGACTTAGTTGCCTTAATTGTATCATCTAGTTCAAGCAGTTCCCCCAGCGCGCGGTCGTAGTCGAGAGTGTGCATTTGCTTGTCAATAGATGCCGCCTCAGACATGAGGAAAAAACCGTCCTTGGGATGGCGATTATGTAGGATGGAAAGGGCTTTCAAAGTCATCTCTTTCAGGCCAGGCTGGTTGGTAGCAGACCCATTCGATCCATCGGGAGCGGTCTTTGGAATGTCAAGATTCTGGGGGTACACATTTCGGTCAAGCCATTTGGCCATGTTGGAGGTCGAGAAGATCCCAAGATGTTTGGTAGTGTTGTCCGAAGCTTGGAGCGCAGTATCATTTAAGACGACTGTGTAGTTCTTCTCCGCGAAGAGATTGTAGTAGTCCCTCCCTTCAAACGAATCCTCGTTAGGGTAGAATTGTTCCGCGCCGCCACCGAACAGAACATCAGGGCCTGTCCATTTAGTCCACGTGTAGTTTGTGATGCCATTAAGGAAAGAGTCAACAACATTACCATACTGGCCGCGGTCGCCGGTATGAGCAGTCAAAGCTGCGGGAGTTGCGTCAGCAATGAAAGCGGTTGAAACGATTCCAACTCCACCATTCCACACACGCCGGAAAATCTCTGCAATCGACTCAACCTTTGGATCATCAAGTGCAGACGGCGAAGAGTCGCGGTACACCCCAAGGGCATTGACAGTACTTTTGTGACCAGAATAAAGGGCTGTTGCAGAGTTCGCAGAGTCTGTGATGAAGGAATCAAGAGAGTGAGTCATCTGGTGACCAAGGACAGGAAACTGGTCCATCGCCATCAGTGTCTGATACTTTCCGTTGATCGACTGGTGGGCAATAAGTCGAGCAGCTGCCACAATATCAGTACAAGGCAACTTCGTCTTTGCAATTGCATACCAGTTATCATGTTTGTAGTCATTCCATCGCCAATAAACAACACAACATTTTTCGCTCTCCGCTTCTCTGGAATATCCCGTACAGTCCAGTTGGCTATAGTTTGTTGGTCACCCCGATAATTTAGAGTCGCGATATAATTGCCCGGTTTGTAGAGAGCAACTTTTCTGTAGATCCTGGACGCAACTCGGACCTGAGAGGGAGTCTTCGCAGCTTGCGCGAATAAGTCTTCGTACCAAGTGAAATTCCAAGTTTCCAGCTTGGGCTCTTCGATCTTGAAAAATTCAGAAGCTAATTGAGAATCAGCACCACCCTGACGGGCAATCGTTAGGCTGAAGTTTGTATCCGGTTGTGTGTAGCCATTGATACGTTCGCTCCCATTCAGCGGAGCGTGGACTTCAACTCTGACGTCAAAGAACTGCCCAGCGAGAAAGTCAGCTTGATCAGGAGGCAAGATACAACCTAGTGAAGGGCATGCTCCAAGTCGTTGGAAGGTCTGAGCTGAACAGTGAGCACAGAAGAGGCCGAAAGTGAGTGTTGCCTTTATGATCGAACGTAGAGCCATGTTGAGTAGGTCTACGGAGTCAGGTCGAATTGCGAGAGCTACATGAGGTTTTGTAGCCTTCCAATACTGCCCGACCTTATCCAACTTGCCACCCTAGCCCGAGTAATACCCAAAAACGGCTGCATACAAGAAACTGGGCTCGGCGGGAAAGTCCAAAACACATTGCCAAGCCGGCGGAGGAGCTGCCAAGAGCGGATGGTTGCATCGCTAAGACCTCGGAGCTTGACTGTTCGTCCCCCGCCAATCATCTGCTGCACGTGGGTGGGAGGATTCATGTTCAAGTCAAGAAGCATGGAAGGCAGACGATGCATGCCAAGACGTAGTGGTCCCGCCGCAGACTTGGAAGGAATTCAGGAACCCGCACTCCTCGATTCGACGTGTCCGTAATTTGCATCCTGATTGGTGTTGAGCTTCACAAAATCAATAACGGTACATTAGGCCGAGAGTTGCAGATAATGACTCAAAGGTTAATCAAAGATGAAGTGAGGGAATCTGGCCAACTCAGCAGCAGTCAGTGATGAAATCACTTAGCCTGCTTCAGCTTGGAGGGCAAGCGCTTGAGACAGACACACACAAAGAGATTAGCATACCCATCCAGTCTTCAGAAGATTCCAACTCCCGTTTGTTATGGATCTATTGACTAATTATCAGGTGATTGTCATTGTTGCTAATCTCGTCTGCTTACTAATCGCTTACTAATCATTTACGCAGTTTGCTGAGTCTACGGACATTGCGAAGTGTACACGCAAGATATATATTCAGGAATCCTCGCTTGTTAACAGATAGAACAATCCGACATACGTGTGAGGAATATACCCTATAATAGTAGGGTAGGGATGGATCAGCAGTGGTGGAAGTTATACCTTAGTATACTTGCAGTAGTGTCCAAGAGATATT
>QQXO01000475.1:0-12133 GCA_003709845.1 Chaetothyriales sp. CBS 134916
TTTTGCCTATATAGACTATTTCCCCTACAAGCAGAAAAACCCTAGCCCTCCCAGAGTAGTTAGAGAAAACTGCAGTCTTACCCCAGTGGCCGCCTACATGTTGTATACGCCCGTCCCACTTTGGCTTGTCACCCTCCTATTGTGCGCCACTGGCGCAGAGAGATTAAGCGATCTCCCCTCCTCCTCCTCCTCTACTTCCTCCCCTTCTCCTTACTCCTGGAATAAGGTCTATTCCGCTAGCTGACCACTCTCCTCTACCTCTAGTGCCTGTACAACAGCCTAGAATTAAGGCAGGATACCGGACCTCAGGAACCATCTCGCCACATATGGGGTGTATAAGGGATACATCAGTATCTCCTTATACCTTGTAGTGTCCAGCCCTTCCAGCAGGGCTATTCTGTTCTCTACCCGGGGGCAGTGTAGCAGCACATATCTTGCAGTCTGGAAGCGCCATCTATATAGGCACTATAGGGAGATCTGAGGGACCCTAATTACAGCTAGCCAGGTATTTAGACCTAGTACATTCGTCTGCAGTAGAAACAGGGCCGTGGCCTCTGCTTTTGTTAGCTTTGTATATAGCTTGCTCGGTGCCTACTCCCACAGGGTGAGCTATATTGGGGCCGGTCATCTAAGTCAGCAGGCCGCTGCCGCCAGGCTCTCCTATCTCTGTTGCCATATTCTCCTGGCCCAGGCCTTAATGTTCTACTCTGGTACTTAGAGTGCTTTTGCCCTAGCTACTTCTCTGCCTGTTAGTGGTCGGGGTCCCTGTTAGCCTCTTGTGCGGAGCTTACGCCACACCAGTATTATGAGTCTTGTGATCTTGGTCTTGACTAGGTCATCCTTCACCTTTACTGCCCTGCTGAGTACAGTAGCCTCTAGCTGGAGATCCAGTGGTAGGTTACTGCTCTCGCGCTCTATAGCTGCCCGGGGTGTCTGCTTGTATCCTCTAGTAACCAGTCTCAGGCCCCTATTGATAGTCTTAGCTAGTAGGCTAAGCATACTCTTAGCAAGAGGTTCGCCTATACTGTTGTATACCTATTCTGCTGCCCTATATAGGGCGGTTAGCTTGATAACTGCTGAGTACAGGAGTCTTACCTGTCTAGCTGATGGTCCCCAGCCTGAGGCCATTATATACCCCAGGGCAGAGATTGTGGCTACCCCCTTGCTGTATATCTACACTACTTATACTTTCCATGATATTCAGGGGTCTAGCTAGACTCCCAGTACACAGATCTTGCTCTCAGGCTGGATCAGGTGGTTACCTATCTTGATCAATGAGGCTAGGTTGTTCTGTATATATCTGCGCTGTTTGATGAAGTGAATCAGCTTGTACTTGTCAGGTATAAATACTACCCTATATCAACTGGCCTATTCTATACACTGCTTATATATCCTAGAGAGTATATAGTAGTTATGCTCTATACCTGGTCCCTATGCTACCAGGTTAGTATTGTCTACAAAGCCAAATCTGATTATACCCTTATCTAGTCTCTGGACTATCTCCAGCAGCTCAGAGATAAAGAATAAGAACAGGATCGGGGATAGTGGGGAGCCTTGTGGGATCCCTGTCTCTGTGTCTATCCACTTACTTATGTGGCCTAGGAACATAATATATATATATCTCCCCTGTAGGAAGCTTGTGACCAGCTGTATCACCTACTCTAGAAACCCCTTCTTCTATAGGATTACAAGTAGCCTTGTATAGGATATATTATTAAAGGCACCCTTGAGGTCCAGGCTCAGCATTAAGACTACACTCCCTGGGGAGGCCCTCCACACTGTCTAGATACAGGATATTAGTAGTCTGACTGCAGACATAGCGGATCAGCCCCTCCTCGCACCTATCTATACCCATGGTAGTAGGTTATATTCCTCAGCTATATCTCTCAGGCGGTTTGCCAGTGCCTTCTCCAGGAGCTTTGCCACAGTGTTTTCTAGCGCGATTAGCCTATAGGCTCCGCTCAGCAAGTAGTCCTTCTTGCCCCCCTTCCGCAGGACCACAGTGATAGACTCCTTGAGTCTAGGTACTATCTCCCCTGACTAGAGGCTCCTGCTCATAGCCTTTATAATGTCACCAGTAATTTCCGGCTCTACTGCTTGGATTGCCTTGTTCGGGACCTGGTCTAGGCCAGGGGCCTTCCCCTTAGGTAGGCTTATAATCAGTGCAAGTGCTTCCTCTAGGCTGACTTCTGGTGAGATAGAGGCAGGCCCTATAGGCCCTATTAGCCTTACAGGTACAGGGAGATCTACAGCAGCTGTTGTATATTACCCTTCTGTGATAGCTATCGTAGATCTCCCTGCCTCTCCAGCCTGCAGGTAGTCCGCAGGGATATCTATGATCCTGATCATAGAATATGATTCTATAATCAAGATCATAGATATCCCTGCTCCTGGTGTCCCTAGGTTAGGTATATCTAATAGGTCGGCCTCCACTAGTGGCGGGAAGAACCTTTCCCTTAGGATCCTGGTCTTGTCCCGGTTATCCCCTTATAGCAGCTGGTCCTCCTGGTACCTGAGTACTAGGAGCCTGGGATCACTATGTAGCTCGCCTGCTTTTGTCCTGCTCTATTTAGCTAGCCTCCAGAGCCCTTTCGCTGTCTTTCCTTCCTTAGTCAGTGAGAGTTCCTGAATTACTCGGCGCCAGGTATTGCGGCTGTTCTTATGTAGCTCTGTCTTCAGTTGGTTTATTAGCTTGTAGGCGCTTACCTTATCATAGGGTTCCCTATGTACTAGAAGCCTATACCTTACAGCCCTGGTGTATACCAGTAGGTCCCTCGCCTTAGGGGACCAGTTTGCCTTGATATATATCGGCGGCCTTGTTCTTGGGTAGGTTACCTTAAGTACTCTGGCTAGGGCTACTCTAAGGCCTTCTAGAGGGTCCTCTATATATTGCCAGCCGCTCTGGGTCAGGTACCTCCTAAGCTTCTCTCTATCTATCTTTCTCACTGTAAAGCGCTGGTGCCTGTGTAGCGGTTCCTCTACCGCTGGTCCCAGGTCTAGGTCAATCCTGATTAGGATATAGTCCTAGGTGATTACCCATTCCTTAACTGGTCTACAGTACAGGACCCGGTTAGCTAGTTCTGTGTTAGTGAAGGTAAGGTCAATAACTGAGCTAGCTACTCCCCTTTTCCAGGTAGCTTCCCCTTAGGGGGTATAGAGCTTATAGGTATCTCCTATATTACTCAGTAGTCTGCTTACCTATTCCTTGTAAGCAGCTTCCCTACCTCCCTATCTAGGGTGGTGCGTGTTGAAGTCCCCTATAAGGAGGACTTAGCCTCTGTATTTCTCCAGTGCCTCCACAAGGTTTAGCTATTCCCTGATCTGGCTACAGGTGGTCCGCTTACTATAGACATTCATGATCGTTAGTGTTCCGCTCCCTAGGCTTACCTCTAGAGTTACGATATTCAGGCCATACTAGGTACGCTTCTAGCTCAAGACACCTGCTTCCCTTCTAATCAGGAAGCATACTCTTGTCTCTAGGTGTGCCTTATATACTAGCTTGAAGTACTTTAGGTAAGCAGTAGAGCAGGTCCTCTTATTATAGACAGGCTTCTGCAGCGCTACTACTATAGGGGTATCAAGCCCCTCATAGAGTGGGCGCAGGGCCTTCCCATTGGCATTCCTACAGTTATACTGGACTATTATTACTCTACTCATTTTGAGATAGAGTAATATCCATTATATCTCCCACCTTGTCTATAGGGATCCATGGGAGCTTATGTTGGGTGGCGTCTCTCTCTGCTATAGTTTGGTATGATAGTCTCCCTACTCTCCGTGGGGTCTCATAGGTTTCGGTTGTATACTGTTTATGTCTATTATACTTAACTATTTCCCAGCCTTAGGTAAGGCTAGGGTCTGAGCTAGTCTACAGGACATATACTGTCTCTACTGTAAGTTTCGCCTTGTATTAGGTGAGCTCCTCGCGATATATATAGTAGACCTTATATACACTGGCCTGCCACATATAGTGTGGCTTCCCACAGTTTACACAGGAGATTCTATCCAATGTGTACTTCCTTGTGTCGTGTCTGTCTGTATATCTTCCACACCTCTCCTGCTTAGAGTATGCAGCCTGGGTATATCCCTACTGCTGGCACCTGAAGCATCTTACTGCCTCTATACACCTCTCATATATCGCCGTTTCAAAGTGCTATGCTTGAATGATTAGACCACTTCTGATCGCCTTTATCCTTATCTCCTCGGTACGAAACCCAACCACGAGGGTCCCTCAGGACTTCCTATTACCGCGCACCCGCTTCTCATGCTCCACACGTCTATAGAGCCACTAGACTCTTATAATCTCTAGTCCCTAAGCGATTGGGCTACTATTGTTGACGATATACTTGGCTAGGGCTCTGCTTGTATCCCCCTCTTAGTGCTCCTCTAGGACCTAGATTAGGACTCCGGGGACTTATACCTATATATCTGCCTTATAGATTTTGAAGCCCTCAGCTAGCTGTATAGTAAGAGCCTAGTCCTTTATAGCCTCACTCGGTAGGGAGATATCAATATCTCCGCTCTGTAGAACCCGGATTGCTGTTGCCGCTGGGATAACCTTCTGCACCTCTCGCAGGGCCTCTGGGGGTATCAGGCCCTGGATCTCCGGGACCTTCACTCGTACCTTAGGTCTTGTAGGCTTTGTGTTCCCTGTGCTTATTGCTGCTACTGCTGCCTATGTTGCTGTGCTGGCTATAGGTGCGGTATTTGCGCTGCGCATGGTTAATAGGTGCTCTATTTTGGCGAGCTTGGTGGTGACTACTGCTTCACCCTTCGCTACTCCCTGTGCCTCTGCAGCTACCTGCTGTAGCTGCTGGGCTCTCCCCTTCTGCCCCTCTTGCTCTATCTCTCTACTGATTATCATGATTTTCTTGATAATCTCGGCCTATGGACCGATGTCGGTTTCTTTTCTTGGTGTTTGCCCCTTGGCCGCGTCTGGACGCGCCCCCTTGTCTCCCCCTGTGCCTCCTGTAGGGGGTACCTGCTTGTTGCCTGTCTGGCTCATGTCTTTATTGGGTTATACTGGGTGGTTCGCGTGTGCACGAGTTTTTTTTGTTGTAAATAATCAATATATATATAGATATATATAATATTTATTAATAGATAAAGGTACTATACTATAAACCTTATGGTTTACTATCACTACTACTAGTGCTAAAAGGGCCCTAGGAAGATATATCCTTAGACTTTATTATAGAGTTACTACTATCACTATAAATAGAGACTGTATATAATTTAATCCTAGTAATTATCGATTAATTCTCAAAGATAATATATTATATTCCTATAGTTAAGGAAGTTAACACTATAGGAGTAGATATACTAATCACAGAGAATATTATCTCTAAGTTTAGAGTACTAAAATTAATTATTAGCGATAGAGGATCAGTTTTTACCTTGAGTTTCTGGGAGTCACTATACTTCTACCTAGCTACTTATAGATATCTCTTAACTATATTCTACCCCTAGACTAACAGGTAAACAGAATAGATAAACTAAATACTGGAATACTACCTTTGTTGTTTTATTAACTATAAACAAGATAACTAGGCAGAACTTCTTCCTTATATAGAATTTATAGTTAACTAAGCTATTAGTATAACTACAGGTAAATCACTATTTAAGGTAGTATATATATATATACTAATAATATAAATCAATATTAAATATAAAGAACCTATAGAGTATATATATAAAAACAAAGCAGTAAAGGAGATAATAAAAGGCTTATAGTAGGCTTAATTAGTGAGCTAAGAAGCCCTTATCACTACCTAAGAAGTAATAAAGAAGTATACTAATAGAAAACAGAAGGACTAGTAGTTCTAGATTAGGGATCTTATATAACTCGCAGCGAAGTATATATATATACTATATATATAGAAGAAACTGGCGGACCGCTTCTTAGGACCCTTCAAGGTAATCCAAAGAGTAGGGAGTAATACCTATAAACTAGAGTTACTAAAGAAGTACTAGAGGCTAAATCTAATATTTTATATATTATTACTAGAGAAGTATAACAGGAGAGAAGGTATGTGATGTGGACGAGGGAAAGAGCAAGAGGAGCAGGGATATAGTGTTGATTAATGAATGAAACTAAACCTGAAGAGGAGGAAGACGAGTCTGCAGAGGGCAGAGGTCAAGACTATATATCTTTGTGACACGTCCAAGCTAGTCCTAAAGAGGGAATAACAGGATTGATGTCACTGGACCTTGGTGTTGGTAGTGACACCACCCCCAGTTACAATCGCAATCGCAGATATCCCCTCCAGAGGCCTCAGCCTCATAACATTATACCCCCCTCACTGGGGGTCTTGCTCCTGCAAGGCCTCAGTATCATTGTCATAGTTGTCCTTTGGTTTCAAATAGGCCTCAGGTGGTGGCTTAGGCTTAGTGGGGCAGGCGATATAGAACGCTTTGATTAGCTCTGTATACAGCAGTAGGTAGGCAGGTTCCCAGGTTGGCTTAAAATTACCCTTCTAGTGAACTTTGTACTGCCACTGCTTAGAGGGTCGGTGATAGTGTACATTTGAGAGGCCAAGTACTTCCCACTCGGCATTGTCAGAGTCTATTTCAAATACTCCAGAGTAATCTGGTTGCTTAGTCAGGCGGTTATAACAGTTAAACAGGACTTTGTTTCGGAGGGAGTTTTCAGGACCAGGAGGGATATAGAGGTGTTCTTAGAAGTAGAGAAACCCATCAACTTAGGTCCAGTCATTATCGAGGGTCTTGTTGTTCAGGATATTCTCCTGGGTCTAAGAGTCATGCTCTAGGGCCTCGAGGTATTCAAGTCACAGGAATTCTGGGGGGGCCTTAACTACAGCAAGGCGCAGGAACAGGGTAGACTTAAGCTCATTAGTAGTGAAATCCGGTCAGCAGGACAAGGTATCAGCAGGATTCAAGGTACTGGGTTAGTGCTTAATAACAAAGTTATAGTTGGATAGCTTATTTCACTATCCCCGCTGACAGCAGTTAAGCTTATCATAAGAGTTAAACTATTATAAGTTCCTATGGTCAGATAGCACAGTGATCTGATGAGGGCTCCCTTCAAGGAAGTGTCTCCAGTACTTAAAGTATCTCATAATAGCTATAAGTTCTTAGTCTAGGGTTCTATATCTCTGCTTAGTAGGTATAAACTTCTTAGAGTAGTATATAATTAGGTATTAATATCCTTGCTTATCTATCTGGGACAGGATTCCTCTAGTCCCTATAACAGAAGTATCTGGTTCAACAAATATAGGTAGTACTAGGTTATAGTGTACTAATATTAGTTCTGAGATAAATACCTCTTTTAGGCGATCAAAAGCTTCTTAGGTCTTTGGTGTCCACACAAAGTGCTTTCTATTATTCTTCAGGAGGTTAGTTAATAGAGTATAGATCTAGGAGAATCTTCTAATGAAACAGCGGTAAAAGTTAGTAAAGCCCAGAAAAGACAAGATATCCTTAGCTTTCTTGGGCTGAGGCTAATCCTAGATAGCTTCAATATACTCTAGGTATATCTCAAGGGTTCCTGGTTTGATCAAGAAGCTAAGAAAGTCAACTTCCTGGATAAAGAAGCTGTACTTGCTGATTTTCGTGAAGAGGTAAGCTTCTCAAAGGTGAGCCAGTACCTTCTTAGTCTTCTTGATATACTCTTCTTAGGTCTCTAAATAGATAAGTAGGTTATTGAAGAAGGCAACTACTCCTTGATTAAGGAGGTCACCAAGAGTTCCAGCAGTAATTTGGATATAGTGGTAGGCTTCTGTAATATCAATCTTAGTGAACTACTTGGAGTTCTTAACTGATTATATTAGATTATCAAACAAAAGGGTCAGGTAGTGGTTCTTAACTATAATATTATTTAACTTTCGATAGTTAATATAGAAACACTATCCCCTATTATAGGGCTTTGACACAAAGAAGTAAGGGGAAGTAACTAGGGATATACTTAGGTATATCTATCTACGCTCTAGGTAGTCTTTAATATACTTATACTAGAGCTGGTTACTAACTAGGGATATAAGGATAGGTCTCAGGAAAGGGAGCTTACTCCTGGGCTAGAGAAGGAACTTATAGTCTATATCTAGGCAGAATAGAGGAAGCTCTTATACTTCAACTAGGCTGAAGTAGTCAGCAAACTTCTTAAGCTCTAGGGGTAACTAGGCGATAATCTCTAAAAGATCTGAGTCTATAGTGATAGTAGATATATAAACTTATTCTCTAAAAGTCTCTTTAGTTATAGCTTAGACTCAGTGTATTTCTAGGTTAAAAAGGTCTTGGTATATTAGGTATACTAGGTTATATCCTACCTTCTGGTAGTTCAGGGTATCTTTTAGGGTAACTAAGGTCTAGGACTTAACTATTACTATGAAGACTATACTTTCTTTAATAGTGGACTTAAGGTTCTTGAGACTAGAAGGATCTAGGTCTCTAAGCTTAGTCTAGTAGAACTCCTGCTACTTATTGACTAAGTGAGGAGGATACTATTCTTTATCTTGGAGTAGGTAGGCTTCAGGGTATAGTTCTAGGTTAGCTAGGTCTAGTGTTCTAGGGAAGCTAGCGGGGACTTCTATAGTAGTTATAGCAGAATACTGATATAATAGTTGTCTTATATCTTCCTATAGCTTATATCCTCTAAGGTAGATATCTATAATCTTGATCATAAACTAGTCACTATGATCATAATCATAGATATCCCTCTGGAACCCAGTGGTAGGGGTCTCATCCTGTATAACAGGGGAAGGCAGCTTATTCCCCTTTAGGCTAAAGGTATCTTAAGTATAGTTAATATCTATATCTAGGTCTTAGGGTCCTGGTCTTCTAAGGGTAAAATTATCTATAATCTCTACTTTAAAAGCTTTTAATTCTATTTCTAGGAAGTTCTTTATTATGACCTTAATAAGGTATTCTAGGTATTCTTTCTAAATATTGAATTCTCCCTTATAGTCCCCTAATACTAGTCCTAAGGGTTCTTTAGGGTACTAAGTATTAGGTTTATTAGTGGTTATGTTTATAGCTTAAGCAGAGAAAGTTATCTTATAATCTTTTATAAGATAACTAGTAAGGCGGTATTTAAGGTAATAGCCTTCTTAGATATAGTGCTTACACTCCTTATCGGTTAGTTTCCTAGGGAAAGAAGTTAATTTAGTTGCTTAGGGCTAGGTCTTAGTCCTAGGTTCTAGGTTAGTCTTAGAATAGATAGTGTGATTATTTCCTAGGGATCTAGGACAGGGAAGGGTTCCTAGGGGCTTAGGATCTTGAGTCTTACTGAGGTATTATAGTTACTGATAGCGAAAGGTCTCTATAGAGCCTTTGCTAAGGTACTTATTGTTTATATAGTTAAGGAATTCTTGTTTTATAGTAATCTCTCCCTTCTCTATTATCTTAGAGATTATACTATGATAGTGGGAACCTATATAGACCTAGAACAGGTTTACCTTAGCTTAGTTAGATATATAGGTACTTAGGGCTACAGTAATTCAGGTATTATAGTCTCTTATATAGTGATTATAGTTGCCTATAGTGCTATCCTATAGTATGATAGCAGGAAGATTTTTAGTTGATTCCTTAGGTATAGGAGTACTACAAGATTCTTAGGTAATCTAGATAAGGGTTATAAGTATATCTTAGGTCAGGAATACTCTATTACTAGTCTAGTTCATAAAGGTCTAGGTTATAGTCAGAGTTTCTAAGCTTTAACTCTAGGATTCGTCTCCTACCCTACTGTCTAGAGTGAGTATAGGGGATCTACCAGAGAGATATAGGACTAAGGTTACTGGGTCTAGGTTCTGGGGAGTTACTCACTATAGTAAGTATCTAGGGCCTTACTTAGAATCTATTATATAGATAATTCTTAATAAGTAGTTCTAGAAGGTTCTGGAAGTTCTGAGTAGTCTTAGTAGTTCTAGGAAGTTCTGAATAGTCTTAGTGGTTCTAGGAAGTTCTGGGTAGTCTTAGTAGGTTCTGGGAAGTCCTGGGAAGTTCTGAATAGTCTTGGTAGTTCTAGGAAGTCCTAGGAAGTTCTGAATAGTCTTAGTAGTTCTAGGAAGTTCTGAGTAGTCTTAGTAGATTCTGGGAAGTTCTGGGAAGTTCTGAATAGTCTTGGTGGTTCTGGGAAGTTCTAGGAAGTTCTGAATAGTCTTAGTGGTTCTGGGAAGTTCTGGGAAGTTCTGAATAGTCTTGGTAGTTCTGGAAAGTTCTGAGTGGTCTTAGTAGGTTCTGGGAAGTTCTAGGAAGTTCTGAATAGTCTTGGTGGTTCTGGGAAGTTCTAGGAAGTTCTGAATAGTCTTGGTGGTTCTAGGAAGTTCTAGGAAGTTCTGAATAGTCTTGGTAGTTCTAGAAAGTTCTGAGTAGTCTTAGTAGGTTCTAGGAAGTTCTAGGAAGTTCTGAATAGTCTTGGTAGTTCTAGGAAGTTCTGGGAAGTTCTGAATAGTCTTAGTGGTTCTGGGAAGTTCTGGGAAGTTCTGAATAGTCTTGGTGGTTCTGGGAAGTTCTGAGTGATCTTTATAGTTCTGGGAAGTTCTGGGTTGGTTTATAGGATCTTGGCGGTCTTGATAGTCTAGAAAATCTTCAGGAGAATAATAATTCCTAGGAGGGGTCTAGATTAAGGAATGTTGGTATTGAGGTTATCTAAGGAGATCCCTGCTAGGTCTCGCTCATTAGTTAGAGGTTTAGACTATGATATAGATGAGGGAAAGAGCAAGAGGAGCAGGGATATAGTGTTGATTAATGAATGAAACTAAACCTGAAGAGGAGGAAGACAAGTCTGTAGAGAGCAGAGGTCAAGACTATATATCTTTGTGACGCGTCTAAGCTAGTCCTAAAGAGGGAATAACAGGATTGACGTCACTGGACCTTGGTGTTGGTAGTGACACCACCCCTAGTTACAATCGTGATCGCAGATATCCCCTCCAGAGGCCTCAGCCTCATAACACAGAGGGACCTTTGGACGAGACCAAGGACCTTTGGGGTCAGGAACTATGGAAGGGCAGACTCCGACCTTGCGACATGAAAGGTATAAGTATGCGCGGAGGTTGCGGTCATCTATCGACTCTCCAAGCTTTGAGTCTTGTACATCAATACTACAATATAGGGAATCTAGACTAGTTAGCTCTCTCTCGTCTTCTTCTTTGCCTTCCACCTCTAGAGCCCCCTAACAGAGAGATAGATAAACTAATATAGGAACTCCTTATCAGTATACTAGATAGGAGACAAAGTTTAGTTAGACCTAAAGAATATCAAGATAACCCGGCTAAGTAAAAAACTAGGCCTAAGAGTAGTGAAGTATATAGTAATAGAGGTTATAGGGCCTTATAGCTACTAATTAGATATACTAGGGGGAGTATACAATATCTTCAATATTGATCTACTGAGGCTAGCTATATCAGATCTATTCCTAAGCTAATAGGTAGGTAACTTATAGCCAGAATCTATCCGGGTTAATAGTGAAGAGGAGTACTTAGTTAAGAAGATCCTGGATAAACAGATAATCTAGGGAAGAGGTAGAGGAGGCCCTAAGAAACTAGAATATCTGGTTAAGTAGATCAGTTAGGCAGAACTAGACTAGTAATCAGCGGAAAACATTAAAGAAACATAAGTACTAGAGATCTATCTCTAATAAAAGGGATAGAAGAGGGGGGTAATATTAAGGGCTGCGCCCTGAAGAGGTCTTGTGTAACAGGACTCTACCGGGGGCATTGGCGAAAAGTACCGCAGAGACCGCGATGCGACAGGTATCGCAGGTCTCCCCGCCACCAGGGCTACAGCACAGAGCTTAGTCACTACGGAAGCAGTGCCCTGACACATATGAGGAGCATAGTTACGAAACCCCCCCGAAGGATCGTCACTAGATCCAAGGGAAGGCTCTCCCAACCTCTCCCAGCCTCAGGAGGAAGACCTAGCCTTCTCCCAGCCTCCGCAGTAGAAGGAAACCCTGCTGCTATATTAGTATATATAGAGGGATATAAAGAGATCCTTCTACAGGACTCTTTATAGTCTGATAGCCAGTCTCAAGGACTATACACTGTATTAGTATCTTATTGCGTTCCCCCGTCGTCTATCTAATCGTCCTACCTGTATAGTGGCCGCACAATACTGTTGTTCGCCAGACATCAGGCCTAGAATATCTCAATAGCCCTCCTATACTTACACAGTATAGGGA
>QQXO01000476.1:0-12064 GCA_003709845.1 Chaetothyriales sp. CBS 134916
AGAAACCTACTACAGGAAGCTAAATACTAATACCAGCACTAGGAGAAGCTACAGAACCCAGAGGACCCGATTCATCCCAGAGATTGCAAGCACTCCACAAGGATGGAGAACCTGAAAACTCAAGCTAATCAAAAGGAACTGATAGGGAAGAAGAGAGGGGTTCTGCGAAGAGTACTTATATCATAGAAACCCCTGGTGAAGACTACTCCTCTAAGCAAATCTTCTTGTACCTAGACGTCACTGTTGATAGTGCAATACATCCTATCACAAACCCTCACATTAGATTTGCTTCCCTTTTCAATTCAGGTAGATTAAAGCCACGCTACACAATAGCATCGCAGGAACATCTATAGAACCATCAACATGGTCCCAACCCTCCAACAGAAGGTACTCCAATGAGTATACCGGCCTAAGGACCAAACGACCTTAGATAGCTACAGAAGATATACAAACTCCTCCACCAACAGCAGAACCAGATTACCCTACTAGAGCAACAGCTCTAGACCTAGTCTACAACACTTTCCCCATCGGCTACCTAAGCAGCTCAGCCTATAGCGCTAGGTAACAGCAACAAACCACCCAAGGCAAAGATCCCTGAGCTACAGGAATTCAAGGGAAAACAATCTGAATTCAAGTCTTAGCTAATACAAGCTTAAGCTAAGCTAGTTATTAATAAGGCTTATAAAGAGGAATTTATATACTTCTGGTATATAGTTAGTAGGTTACGCGAAGGGGACTGTTAGGGGGCTCTAGAGGTGGAAGGCAAAGAAGAAGACGAGAGAGAGCTAACTAGTCTAGATTCCCTATATCGTAGTATTAACGTACAAGACTCAAAGCTTGGAGAGTCAATAGATAACCACAACCTCCGCGTATACTTATACCTTTCATGTCGCAAGGTTGGAGTCTACCCTTCCATAGTTCCTGACCCTAAAGGTCCTTGGTCTTGTCCAAAGGTCCCTCTGCCTTACTCCACCCTGTCGCCTCTGACCAAAGGACTGTATAGCCAGCCATACAGATTGTACAGGTGGCAGTTATCTCATATAGTCCCTCCAAAGGTCGCCGTGTGTAACCAAAGGTCTGTCCGAGGACCGGAGGTATCGATCTGTTGTCGGCATGACGTCGGGGTTGTCGGCATGATATTGGGAAGTAGGTGTCTTGTCATTATTCATGATATTGCCCCCTTCCCCCTCAGGCGTTGTCCTCAACGTCTAGTTCGCTGCCGTTTTGTTGATTGTAATTCCTCCTGAGCCTGCTTTCTTTCCCTGAACTCTTAGATCGCCTTAACTATGTTTCGTAGGTTACTTTCAGGCTCCCACGAGTTATAGGCCTCTAAGAAACCTTTCCAGCGGACGTAGAATTAGGTTTATTTCCCCCTTTTTCGTTCGTCTAGGACTTGTTCGATTTCCTATTAGTCTTCGCCTTTAATATCCAGGGGTTCTGGTAGCTCAACACCTTCTCTCCTGTTATACTTCTCTAGTAATAATATATAAAATATTAGATTTAGCCTCTGGTACTTCTTTGGTAACTCTAGTTTATAGGTATTACTCCCTACTCTTTAGATTACCTTGAAGGGTCCTAAGAAGTAGTCCGCCAGTTTCTTCTATACGTGTAGTGTATATATATACTTCACTATAAGTTATATAAGATCCCTAATCTAGAAATACTGGTCCTTCTGTTTTCTATCAGTATACTTCTTCATTGCTTCTTAGGTAGTAGTAAGGGCTTCTTAGCTCACTAATTGAGCCTACTACAAGCCTTTTATTGTCTCCTTTGCTGCTTTGTTTTTATATATATACCCCACAGGTTCTTTATGTTTAATGTTGATTCATATTATTAGTATATATATATACACTACCTTGAATAGCGATTTACCAGTAGTTACACTAACAGCTTGGTTAACTATAAATTCTGCACAAGGAAGAAGTTCTGCCTAGTTATCTTGTTTGTAGTTAATAAAACAACAAAGGTAGTATTCTAGTGTTTGGTTTATCTGTTCTGTTTGCCTATCAGTCTAGGGGTGGAACATAGTCAAGAGACACCTATAAGTAGCTAGGTAGAAGTATAGCGACTCCCAGAAACTCGAGGTGAAAACTGATCCTCTGTTGCTAACGATTAATTTCAGTACTCTAAACTTAGAGATGATATTCTCTGTGATTAGTACACCTACTCCTGCAGCGTCAACTTCCTTAACTATAGGAATATAATGTACTATCTTCGAGAATTAATTGACAATCACCAGGATCAAATCATATATAGTCCCTATTCGCAGCGATAGCGGTAACCCTACAATAAAGTCTAAGGATATATCTTCCTAGGGCCCTTTTAGCACTGGTAGTGATGATAGTAAACCATGAGGTTTATAGTATAGTACCTTTATCTATTAATAAACATTGTATATATCTATATATATATTGATTGTTTTTTATATATAAGGCTACTAGTAGAACCTACTGATAAGTTTGAACGTCTTATCACGCCTGAAATACCCTCCTTACTACAGATCATTGTGATTAACCCTTAGTAAATCTAATCTTGTAGCAGGGTTATTTAGTAGATAGACCGCTCTATTGTGATATACTAGGCCCTCCCTGTCACGGGACCATTGTCCTTTGAACAGTCCTCCTTCAACTATATAGTCTGTATAGTCCTCCTATACTGTTCGCTGACACCAGTTATTATTTGACTATAGGTACAGGAAAAGACTTTTAAGTGAAGTAGGGATCCTGGGAATAAGCGACTCCTTAGAGACCTTATCTGTTGGTAGGGGATCAACACAAGATTCCCCTATATAACTGACGTCGGGTAGCTTAGATATAAGTACATACGACTCGGCGTCGCCCCTCCTGTTGTTCGCCTGCGTTAGAATAATCCTAAGGCGCTCCGCCTCAAGAGGCATTCTTGAAGTCGCCCTGGTCATCATTCCAACCAACTTTCTGTCAGATTAAGCCACCCTCTTCACTGGTGTATTACCTATGTATCGCTGGCGTAGCTTAACCAACAGCTGTAAAGGGTGTTCTTCAGTAACTTCAGATATCATGAGATCTGGCTGTCTTGACAGCCTATCCGCAGGATTCTCATTCCCTTTGCGGTATTAGATCTCAAAGTTGAAGGCTGCAAGATACTCCGCCCAGTGGATTTATTATCCTTATAGTTGCTTCCTAGTCATGAAGTTCTGTAACACCTTATAGTCCATTAAGACTATAGTGTGTTCTATAGGTGCTTCGAGGTAGTGCCGCTATTCCTTGAATACTGACATAATGGCGAGTATCTCTTGGTCTCTAGTTCTATAATTCCTCTGTTCTCGAGAGAACTTCTTTGAGAAAAAGGCCACTGGTTTCCAGAGAGTACATCCCTTCCTAGGTCTATCATAGGCCTATGAGAGTACAGCTCCTATTACCTCCTTTGAAGTGTCTATTTCTACCTGTATTTAGTGTTTAGGATCAAAATAGGTAAGTATAGGTACCGATGAAAATCGTTCTTTGAGTATTCAGAATACCTGCGCAGCGCTAGGGGTCCACTTAAACAGCCCTTTCTTCTTTCCCTTTTGTATCTCTATAAGTAAGTCTATGATAGGCGCAACTACCCTTAAGTATTTTTTAATAAATCCTCGGTAGAAATTTACAAACCCCAGAAATACTTGTATTTCTCTGAATGAGGTTAGTTCTGGCTATTCCTATATAGACTTGACCCTCTCAGGGTCCATCAATACACTGTCAGTACCTATTCGATATCCTAGGAATACCACCTCCTTAGTAAAGAACTTATATTTTGATATTTTCATATATAGTCTATACTCACATAGGTGTTGTAATACTTCTTGAATGTGTTTTATATACTCTTCATAGGTACAGCTATATATAAGGATATTATCTATATACATAATACACTTCTTATCCAACAGGCCCTTCAAAGCCTCATTGATATAGGCTTGAAAGGTGGCTGAGGCATTTATCAACCTAAAGGGCATAACAGTGTATTCGAAATAGCCGTATCTTGTCCTAAATACAGTCTTCTATTGATCCTCTTTGGCGATCAGTATATAGTGATATATATCTCGTAAGTCTATCTTAGTATAGTATCTTGCTCTGCTCAGCCGATCCAGGATCTCTAACAAAAGTAGTAATAGGTATTAATTCTTGACAGTAATCTGGTTTAACCCCCAATAATCGATATAGAGCCGTAGTGTCCCGTTAGATTTCGGTACAAACAAGATTAGAGCTCTAGCTAGTGAGGTACTAGGCTTGATCTGTCTATTAGCTAGGTTAGTCTTAATATACTCCCGCAGGGTCTCAAGTTCCCGCTGACTCAAGGGGTATATTGGACTATAGGGCACTTATACCCCTGGCTCAGTTTCAATACTATACACTATCTGTGTATCCTACAGGAGCTTCACAGCTTCCTTTTCAGAGAATATATCGCGATAGTCATTGAATTCCGGTGGTAGTTCCGAGGTCTGGCTCTTATTAGGCTGCAAGAGAAAACAGCTGGCCTTTCCCTGTCGCGCTACCGGTACTATATATACAATGAATAGGGCCTTCGCCTTCTTGGTTTCTTGAAGAAACTGCTTAGCCTTCATTATCTTGATTTTGGGTCTCTTTAACTGATATTCCTAGGTTTTTAATTCCTAGTTAGTCAATAGATTGATTGTCTTAAGCTAAGGCATCCTGAGGTATATATTGTACTCCTCAATATCAGCTATCAGGAATAAATGAGAGGTTATCCATGAGATTCCCTTTGAATCAGTCACAACTATTTTGATAGTGAGTTCTCTATACAAGGTCATAGGTAAGCTATTGGTATAATTCATACTTCTCAATATCAGGATAGTTTCAAGACCCGCCTCCTTCACTATATATTACAAGATGAAATTCTTATAGGCACCAGAATCAACCAAAGCGTTGACTACTCTGAATCCTTCACCCGAGGGGATCTGGATATTTACCTATAGAGATCTATTCTTACTGATTTCTGAGATACCTAATACCCCCACAGCATCAGAGGTATTGGTGCTTATTTTTTTGCTTCTTCCTGTGTCTCGCCTGTGTCTGGTGTATACTTTAGGGGATTCTTGTATTTTAGGGCTGTATAGCCTATCTCCCCACACTTGAAGCAGTGGAATAGGTTGCTCCCCTTTGGCTTGGTCTGTCTACTTTATAGAGTAGAGGGGTTGTTTCCCTTCCTATCTCTCTAGGTCTCCTCTGCTCTATTACTAGGAGGATCCCTAGTTTGATCCTTTGGTTTAGACTGATCTCTGGTGTTACTAGTGGAGGCCTAGGCCTGCTGTAGCTCCTTAGTAACCAGAGCCTCTGTTTTCAGAGCCTGCTCATGATATACTGCTGATACAAGTACCTAGTTTTCACTGGTGATCTCCTTATAGTCGCTTATAACTCGCGCCTGAATCTCTGACTTCATGGTGAGGAGGAATCGCTAGGTATTGAGGACCTTATGGTCTATATCCGGAATATCTTGACTAAGTATCTTCACTTCTGTAAATAGCTCCTGGATACTTTGATTTGACTTCTGAGTTTTCTGGGCTATTGTTTGCAAGGTATCCTTTATATAAGTCACCGGATCTATGATCTAGTCCCGCAGGAAGTTCATAAATTAGTCCTATATCTTGTATTTATTGTGGTCAGCTATCTCCTAGGCGGCAGCAGTGTCGCTAACCAGGGAATTACTGATGATACTGATCCGAGCTATCTAAGTATTCTCAGAATGATCCTTAATCTATCCAAAGGTATTCCTCTAGCTAACCAAGAACTTATTAAGTTCCTTTAGGTTCTTACTGGCGAATATAGGGTTTTGTCGATATTTAGCGTCTTTTCGCTATTACTTAAAGTCCTCGTGTGTATTATCATCGGTACACTTATGTTTCGTAGGAACTACTTATACGCCTCCTGTCTCCGAGTACTCTACCGCAGGGTCCCCCTCAAGGTATCGCTACAGTACTTATACTTGCTCCTGTTAGTGCTTCAGATAAGCTTGTTCCAATAAGTTATTTAGCTATTGCTCCAGTGTTGTAGCATCGTTAACAGGCTGTAGTCTAGTCACCATAGCTGCCTCAGCGCCTAGTTAGGTAATTAGATTTCTAGTTAAAGATATCAGAGTTAGGTCGGTTGATTCCGGTTGGCTTGTTAAGGGTTGGCTGCTCATGCTTTCAAGTTATTAACAAGTATCCCTTAAATAGATATTATGACAGTGTCGCAACACTATCGCTCTCTCTTCTTCAATAATCCAATATTAAGCTTTAAGAATATTAGGGGGCTCTAGAGGTAGAAGGTAAAGAAGAAGACAAGAGAGAGCTAACTAGTCTAGATTCCCTATATTGTAGTATTGATATACAAGACTCAAAGCTTGGAGAGTCAATAGATAACCGCAACCTCCGCGTATACTTATACCTTTTATGTCGCAAGGTCGGAGTCTACCCTTCCATAGTTCCTGACCCCAAAGGTCCTTGGTCTTGTCCAAAGGTCCCTCTGCCTTGCTCTACCCCGTCGCCTCTGACCAAAGGACTGTATAGCCAGCTATACAGATTGTACAGGTGGCAGTTGTCTTATATAGTCCCTCCAAAGGTCGCTGTGTATAACCAAAGGTCTGTCCGAGGACCGGAGGTATCGATCCATTGTCGGCATAACATCGGGGTTGTCGGCATGACGTCGGGAAGTAGGCGTCTTGTCATCATTCATGACAGGGCCCAAGAACAGATAAGCTCCTAGGTAAACACTGTCACTGCAGCAGCTAGGCAACCAGATATAATAGTTAAGAAGTTGTTTAAGCAACTTATAGTGGTATACAACAATACTGAATCTACCAAGAGGGTAGCTAACAAGCTAGCCCAAATCAAACAAGGTAACCGACCCTTCTATGTCTTCCTAGCAGACTTTGACCGGACTCTCCTGGATACCAGTGGTTCAAGCTGGGATAACACTATCAAGATCACCTTCCTGGCTAATAGACTCTCTTATACCTTATAAGAGGCTATTATTACAACTAATACCCCTGATAAGTACCGGGTATACTGTGAGTTCCTTCAGAGAGTCAGTATAAACCTAGAAACTCTGTAGAAGAAGAAGGTAGGAAAGGCCTTTACACCCTGGGGAAATCAATAAAGTGACCCCTAGTAAATAGATAATACTAATCAAATAGATTAGTAACTAATAATAACAGCAAACTCAGCAGCGCCACAGAAGCGGGCAAGATAGCTAAGCAAGGAGGAACTTAACTAACACCGCAGGAACAAACAATATATCTATTGTGGTAAGAAGAGGTATATAATACCTTAGTATAAACTTAATATTACTATCAAGCCTCAATAAGTCAGCACAGCCCACCCTTACTGCTATCATGATGAAAAGGAAGAGGGTAATGAAGACTCAGATAACTTAGGGGACTCGGAAAATGAGTAGCTCCTGCTAGAAACCACCGGCAGGAGTATACACCAGATTAGAGATAGTTAAGAAGAGAATTTAATAAGTTTAAGAGAAGATAGATAAATGATCGCCTATTCAAGGTATCCATAGTTATTAATAGAATATCCTCTATATTAGCCTTAGTTGATAGGGGTTACCTTTGCTATAGCCTGATTGATTCCTGTACTACTCGATATCTCTAACTACTATATATCCCCTATAGCCTAAGAGGACTATAATCTATTGAAAATATAGCTATAAACTATATCAAAGAAGCTGTCTACCTTGAATTAGATATTAGAGGAAGGGTGAACAAAAAGGTATTCCTCTATATAGTGCCACAGATCCAGGAATATACCATTATTCTGGGCTAGTCCTGGTTAGAATATAACAATACTATCCAGGATATATCAGAGGGTACCTTAACCTTCAAGGATATAGGAATAATTATATATAAAGAAGATAAGTATAAATATAACTACCAATAGATCGGGGTAGCTATCTTTATAGTAAGCTACTAGAGGAGAAGAGATAAGGGTAAGACTCAGGTTTTTATAGTAAGTCTTGCTAATATCAACAAAGCCCTCTTAGATAAAACGCTAATAGACCCGAAGACTAAACTATCTCCCTGGGTATATAAAAGGTTTAGCCTACTCTTCAGTAAAGACAAGGCTAATAAGCTCCTACCCTGTTAACTAGGAATCAACCACCGGATCGAACTAGAGAAGGACTTGAATAGACAGATACCTAGAGCACTATAGGGGCCGCTATACAGTATGTCTTGTGATGAACTACTAGTCCTACAAAAGATACTTATAGAGTTATTAGATAAGAACTTCATCAGAGTAAGTAACTCCCCTATAGTAGCCCCTGTGCTGTTCACTAAGAAACCTAGGGGAGGACTATACTTCTGCTATAACTACCGAGCCCTCAACAAGATCACTAAGAAGGATCGGTACCCTCTATCTCTGATCAGAGAAACACTAAACTATATAAGCAAGGCAAAGTGGTTTACAAAACTCAATATAACAGCAGTATTCCACAAGATCTGTATTATAGAAGGGGATAAATAGCTCACTGTATTCAGGACCTAATTCAGTCTCTTCGAATAGCTAGTTACCCCTTTTAGACTAGCTAATATACCTAGTACCTTCTAATAGTATATCAATAGTACCCTACAAGAATATCTAGATAACTTTGTCTTAGCTTATATAGACAATATACTGATATTCACTAATAGAAGCCATAAGCAGCACAGGGAACATATAAGGTTAGTACTGGAAAAGCTAGAGAAGGCAGGCCTACTACTAGATATAGATAAGTATAAGTTTAAGGTTAAGTTAACTAAGTACCTTAGGTTTATCATCGAGGCAGGATAAGGACTAAGTATAGACCCAAAGAAGGTAGAGGCTATTAAGGAATAGTAGGCCCCCCAGACAGCAAAGGGTATGATGAGCTTCCTGGGCTTCACTAACTTCTACCGATAATTCATCAAGGACTACTCGAAGCTTACAGCGCCCTTGTATACCCTAACTAAGAAGGATATATTATTCTCTTAGAACCCAAAAGCTGAAGAGGTATTCTAGGTATTAAAGAATACCTTTATATCAGTACTAGTCCTAGCTTAGTTCGACCTAGACCGAGAGATAGTGCTTGAGACTGACATGTCTGGGTACTGCACAGGAGGGATCATGTCTCAGTATAATAATAAGGGAGTTCTGCGCCTAGTGGTATTCTTCTCCAAGAAAAACAACCCAGCTAAATACAACTACCAGATCTACAACAAGGAGATACTAGCCATCATTAAATACCTAGTAGAATAGGAAGCAGAACTAAAGAGTGTAGGCTAATTCACAATACTTACTGACCACAAGAACCTAGAGTACTTCAACAAAGTTCAGAGGCTGACAGAACAGCAAATATACTGGCAACTTATCTTAAGCAAATTCTTACCTATGATTAAGTATAGACCTGCTTCTCAAGGACAGAAGCCAGATATACTGTCGCGCAGAGAACAGGATCTACTAACTACACAAGAAGATAACCAGCTCTAACTCCGCACAGCAAGGCTTATCCCAGAAGGGATGATATAGGTAAACACTATGTAACTATGCTCAGGGAGGCGGGCCAGGGGGTTGTCCCGCGATATATATCAGGGATCAGAAGGAACCCAAACCACAAAGAGGGTAATATATATTGTAGATCGGACCCCCCCAGAAGACAGTCTAGGGACAGTAGGACAGCAAAGGCCAGAAGCAGGGATATCTATAATCAGGATTATAAACAAATCTATAATCAAGATTATAGATATCTCGGGTATAGGCTCATCAACAGAAGAGACCCTGAAGGAACTCTGGGAAGCAGGAAAATAAGCTGACCAGGTCTTTAGAGGCCTAGTAGAAGTAGTCTGGGAGAGAGAACAAACCTTTCCGGCAAATCTACAAGCACTGGTAAGGGTCTTAATCGTAGACTACTAACTTGCCCTAGATAGATCCTTGCTCTTCAGAAGTAGGAGATAGGTACCGGACCACAAGCCATTACAAACTACCCTGATACAAGAGACCCATAATTTAACCATTACAGGTTACCCCAGTAAGAATAGCATAATAGGAATCATGAGACAACACTTCTTCTGGCCTAATATAGAGAAAGATATCCGGTGATTTGTCTGTAACTACGATATCTACGGCAGAGTTAAGGTATAGAGGGACCGAAAGCAAGGCCTACTCAGACCACTACTAGTACTATTACAGCAGTGGTATAAGATAGCCATAGACTTCATAGGCCCTCTGCTGGACAGCTAAGGAAACACCAATATCCTGGTGATCACGGACTGACTAGGGAAGGGTGTTATCCTGGAACCTTACCAATCAATAGATATCGACTATATAGCGAAGGTATTTATCTATACCTTCTATTGATTTTATAGCACACTATCAGTAATCATATCAGACCGAGGAGCCCAGTTTGTAAGCGCTATATAGATATAGGTATACCACTTACTAGGTATTAGATAGCGCCTCTCCACAGCCTACCACCCGGAGACCGATAGACAGACAGAATAAACCAATGCAGAAGTCGAGATATTGCTGTAGTAGTGGGTAAACTTCAAGCAGGATAATTAGTCCACAATGTTACCTATAATCTAGTTAGTACTTAATAGAAGAGAGTTATTAACCACAGGGCTCTCACCATTCTTCCTGTTATATAGGTATCACCTCGAACCTTTTAGGCTGTTTAATAACCTACTGAAGGAGGAATCACTGCTGGCTTTGCTAGCGGCAAAGGGTAATAAGATTGTAACCAAAATACAAGAGGTAGTAGAATAGGTATAAATAGTAATAGCCGGGGCTTAGCAGAGACAGGAATAATAAGCAGATTAATATAGGAATATATCTCCTATATATAAGGTAGACAACAAGGTATAGTTAGATATCCGGAATATAAAAACAACCAGACTAAGCAAGAAGCTAAGCTCACAGTCCTCAAAATATATAGTAACAGAAGTGATCAGACTATATAGTTATCGCCTAGATATACCTGGAGGGATCCACAATATCTTTAATGTTGACCTGCTCCAACTAGTAGTAACAGACCTATTCCTAAGCCAATATATAGACAACTCATAACCAGAACCGATATTAGTAGAGGGCGAGGAAGAATACCGAGTCAAAGCAATCCTGGATGAACAAACAAAACGGACCAGGGGAAGAAGGATATAACTAGAATACCTAGTAAAATAGTATAGGTATGCCGAACTAGACTGGTAACCTGCCGAGAACCTGGCTGAAACAGAAGCACTAGATATGTACCTCAACCAGTGAGAGGGGGGGGTGATGTTAAGGGCTGCGTACCCTTAGGAAGTCTTGGCTAGCGCCAGCGACAATGAGATCCTGATCGCAGATATCCCTGCCAAGCCATTGATCGCAGATATCACCGCCAAGCTGTTGATCGTATGTCCACGCCAAGCCCCCGGCAAACATCCCTTTTGGGTACCGCTCCATCCCGCAAGACAGTGAAAATTCATATTTTCTTCTTCCTATGTCCTCCGGTTGGAAACCTACTACAGGAAGCTAAATACTAATACCAGCACTAGGAGAAGCTACAGAACCCAGAGGACCCGATTCATCCCAGAGATTGCAAGCACTCCACAAGGATGGAGAACCTGAAAACTCAAGCTGATCAAAAGGAACTGATAGGGAAGAAGAGAGGGGTTCTGCGAAGAGTACTTATATCATAGAAACCCCTGGTGAAGACTGCTCCTCTAAGCAAATCTTCTTGTACCTAGACGTCACTGTTGATAGTGCAATACATCCTATCACAAACCCTCACAGTTAGTATTAATAGCAGCAATAATTTCATCAAAACAGGAGCGCTGATTAGGGTTTAACTGGATATAGAGCTGCTCCTGTAATCTCTGCTCCTCTGTAGGCTTATAGCATAACTCTGCAGCAAGTAAGGGGTTACCTTGAGCCTCTATCCAGGGATAGCGTGGTACAGGCAAACCATACTCTGCCAGAGTATGACTGCTGTTAGTAAGTAATCCAGCAATAAGGGATAAGCCGTAGTCCAGGTGTTGTTCAGGGTCATTAGCAGCCTCCAGAGGTATATTCTGTTGTTGAGCAAGTAAATGAGGTAGATCATCACAGATATTA
>QQXO01000477.1:0-12063 GCA_003709845.1 Chaetothyriales sp. CBS 134916
AGGCTTCTCTTATAGCATCTCGTTGCTTGAGAACTCGGAGTGTCTCAGCATCAGGGATTATCTCCTGGATTTGGTATGGGAGAGGATCGGGTCGAGGCAGGTTGCCTGATAGGATTTCCCAGAGCTTGACTGGTCGGAGGGTTGATTCGACTGCGGTACGCCATTGAGGATATTGGTCTGCAGTCTTGAGCTTCCTGGCGAGAGCCGGGAGCTCGTACTTGATGATATTGAGCTTCATCTTGCGTGCGAGTCGTATGAGGAATTTGGAGGTTGTTTGAAGCGTGTGGAAACGCCGGGCTCATAACCTGTTGGAATGACAATCAATCATACGACTAGTATGAGCAAGTGTGAAGTGCGTCTAATATATTATTATACATATCTCGAGATCTGGTAAATGGTCTATGGTACAGGAATAGGGGGGCAGAGCTCCCGCGGTCACGTGACATGCTTTAGTGACGATCTAGTGACAATTCGGGATAGCTCCATTACCATACGAGATGGCTGGATACCGTGCTGATCCAACATTCATGACACTCAGATGCAGCTGCCAGTAATGAGTACAATCTCCCTTAACAGTCACAAGGAAAGCACAATGATGAATAACAGGTTGTCGAAAACACCTTTTCACTCCAAAAGTAGGAACTGGCCAGTTTTATGACTGACTCCAAGACCATCCATTCACTTCAAGACATCAGCATCCCTTGCTTTACATTCACCTTGCCTAAGTGGTGTGTTGCCCGCCATGGCTAGTATCCCCTTTTCCTTTCAAAAGTACCCAGGACTTGAACGGCAAGACCTCACTCAAGGCCAGCTGGGCAGCTTCAAATTCATTCCTGTTGACAACACTCCAAGCCAGGCCAACTGCTCATCTCAGGACTGGATCAATTCCGTGTCCCAGATACAGATGCAGCCTGTACAGCAGTATCCCAAGCATAAAACAAGGGCTGCTCAGTTTCTGTTACAGTCTCTGCCAAATTCAAGTTTAATCCAGAACCCTTTTCAGCAGCGTGCATTGGTTTCTTCCACCCCATCCAGCTCTCTTTCACAAAACAATCCTAACTTGAGACCACTTTACGAGATGATCAGACATGATCCTACCCCTTCTGCAATCTACAATCATAGCCTAGAGAAGAAGATGGATCTTAATCAACCTGGTTTTGAAGTAAGTAGACAGTGAATATTTTTCAGACATCTCCTGCTCAGCAACTAAATCTGCTCTAGCTTTCCGATGTCCCTAACCCACGGCCCAGAAGCCTTTCACCAGAAATGAACCCTGTGACAACACCCTTTGTTCCAGTGCATGTCCCAGACTTGTCATTCACCGACCTGAGTAATCTGTTCATCTCAACTCAGACCATGTTTAGGGCACTGGAGACTGAACAAGGAGCCCATCACCACACTAAAATTCAGCTAGAGTGTGCTTTGGCCAGGATCAAGAAGCTGGAAGCTGAACAAGCCAAGAGGAAGGAGCAGGTTTCTAGTCTCTGTGCATCTGTGAAGATGCTTGGAGGTATCATCAAACACAACAAGGCCAATCCGTACAATCAAGCACCAACACAGATGAGCTCAGAACAAGAATACGTTAGCCATGATACCTCGGCCCAACAGAAAGCTAGACATGCGAACCCAGAGACTGCCTCCATGAACAATGTTGACCAGCAAGTTAATACATCAGAACTCTTCCATCATGACAGCAAAGACCTGCTTGATTTCGCGGAAGACGAACGATTTGGATCTTTCGAACAGACAACTTGTAACGCCACCGACATAGCACAGCTCAATCAGACCACATATCAACACACCCGAAAAACGTCCAACCAAAGACTCTCCTTCAAAACCAGCTGCCAAGATTTGTCTGAAGTTGGCAAGGATT
Organism: Chaetothyriales sp. CBS 134916; assembly: GCA_003709845.1. Classification (NCBI taxonomy): domain Eukaryota; kingdom Fungi; phylum Ascomycota; class Eurotiomycetes; order Chaetothyriales; family Domatiomycetaceae; genus Domatiomyces; species Domatiomyces globalis. The sequence goes on from QQXO01000477.1 coordinate 1,874, forward strand.
CCAAGGGGGCTTTTATGGGCGATGGGACTGATGTTCTGGCCACCAGGAACGCGATTTCTCAACGGGCTCATCACTTCCGAGTAAGTGCCCGGTTCTGCTTCTTCTTTTGAACCCCAATACTGACTTCAAGGATTATTTGGTGGACAAGCCAGCACTGACCCTGCCACTGTCACTTCTGGCTAAATACCAGCCTCCAAAGTCGAAATCGTACGGAATTAGCATCGTCGCAGCCTCCACAGAGGTCGCGGCTCCTTCCAAGACGGTCATCGACCCAGCAGACGAGAGATTGCTCACACCACCCGCAGTTGATTCCGTTGGCCCACCGGTTAAGCAGCAGGGTGATGCTAAGCAAGCTGAGCATCACTATGGAGCGGTTGCCTCTCAAGATATTGAATCGGTCAACGTGACATCGGCATCCACTGGAAAGGAAACGTCGGCCATCTCATCTTCCTCCGATCCTCCAGCGCTGATTGATTCTATCGGCCCGCTCAAATTAAACATCAAATGGAAGGTCACGGCAGAGAATCCCATATATGACGACGAGGCCGAAAAGGAGAGATCTCTTTGGAGGGAGAGGCTGACCTCTAATCAGAACTCTCTCTTCTGGCAACACCCAGTTCGGTACGTTGAATACTTGGAGAATAATCTCTTCCGCACTGTCATGATTGACTATATCCCACTCGGTGCTACCTACCCGGATATTCTCGCGAACATTCATGGAGGCGCCATCGAAAAGATTCAACTGGTTGGCCCGATCGGTAGTACGGCCACCTACATGACAGCTCGCATCGTGTTTAACTATGAGCTCGCTGCTAGTCTGACGGCTAGCCATGCTCGTGATCATGGAATGAGGGTCTTGGGCAAGCCAGTGCGGGTGTGGCAAGTCATTACCCAGACATACCCCAAGACAGCCCATTTGGAGCATGATGTATTCGAAAACATGTATACTCGTCTCCTCCTTGTCAATTTGAAGAATGCCAACGTTGGCGTGGAAGCTAGGGAGCTGATGCGTGGGTTGCTGCCGGCAAAGCTTGCTTGGCTGCAAGATGAATTGATGGGGATGGGCAAGACGTTGGATGGGTATGATCTGATTGAGTTCACGAGTGTGCAGGCCGCAACTAAGGCGATGGAGCAGTTGAGGCGTGATGAGGATTTTGGGGGAATTGAACTGGACTTTGAGGACGATCCATGCGCCGAGCCGTATCCGTTTGGAGGTTAGTATTGCGAGCACGCACACAGTCACACAGTCTCAGCGAGGGAAAGAGAGCTGCAGATATTGACTGGACAGGGGCTATTCAGTAGGATGAGATCGTTTGTGAGCACCTGCTCGTAGGCAGGACATCGGTCAAACCGCGAGCATAGCATAACGGAGAATAGCAAAACTAGAATTTAGTGTCTTAGTCTCGTCTCGTCATATGGAGGAGCACTCGTACTAACTTGCAAGAAGCATCTCAGACACAACTAGCCAAAACGACAGTGTCTCATCATCTTGAGTAGCTCTCTCGTCAACTCATCAGAAGCATCCATCTACAGTATTTGTAACTAGCCAAAATGAAACAGAGTCTCGCCCTTGGCCTTTTTCTTACCTTTTCCTTTCCCTTTGGCAGATGCCACACTAGCATCATTACTGTCGTTCCCATCGCCAACCTGCCCATGCCCACGTCCATGCCCAGCAGCTCGTTCTAGAGCAGCCTGCGCCTGCGCTGGCGTTGGAGTCAATCCACCACTGCCCCATGCATTAACCGGCGTACTCGTGCCCGAACTGCGAATACCCGTTGCGCGCGTGTTGAACCCACTGATCGACACGTCTGGTTTTGGCGCAGTGGGTAAGCTGGGGAAGAGGTCGTGCGTGCGCTGTGGTGGTGGGAGTGGTCTCTGTCTTTGTACGGCGGCTGTTGTCGATGTTGTTGCTGTTGAGGGACGTGCAGCTGCATGAGACAAGAAAGGGGAAGAAGAGGAAGAAGAGGAGGACGGGGCAGCGTTCCAGGAGATGTTATTCGAGGATAGAGGGTTCCGAGTTGATGAGATTGATGGTGCTGAAGCTCCGGGAAGGGATGGGAATGCTTCGGCCCGCAAATATGGTGACGTTGATGATGTGCCGTTTGTGGCGAGAGCGGGCGAGGGCAACAGGACACTGCCCCAGCTGCTCTGGCGGGCGGTACGCGACTGGGCCGACTGCTGGGTCGAGGACTTGAGTTTGAGCACGCGCCGGCCGGAAGTGCTGTTGCTATGGGTGCTGCTGCCGCTGGCGCCGCTGGACCCTTGCGGCAGAGGCAGAGACGGGTAGGCTTCGTTGATGCTTCGCCAGTCGTGCCACGCGTTTAGCAAGTCGGTGCGTTTCGAGTCGTCTTCAAACAGATCGGCGAGTTCGCGAATGAGGATGCCAAGTTCGGCTGAGGGGCAGTCGAAGAGGGAGAAGAAGCCATCGAGTAAGTCTGGCGCGGATGTAGTAGAGGCACGGTAGGAAGAGATGAGGCTGCGGAAGCGGGAGAGCTTCGTTATGTCGTTGTGGAGGAGGTTGCTGGCGCGGTTGGTCACAGCCGTGTGTCGGGCAATCCGAACTTGGGAGCGAGGGGAAGAGGAAAGTGTGACATTGGCCAGGTCTGTGAATATGTCGGATGCTGGCGGCTGTGTGGACTCTGCGGAGCGGGAGGGGGGTCGAGAAGTGACGGGTCGGGGTGGGGTTGTTGTCGACTGGGTAAGCTGACCACCAAAGGTGCGTGGTGTGAGAGACTGGGAAGATTGTATAGCCATTTGTCGTTGAAAGGCGAGCTCTGCCCTGGATAAGGGTTGGGCACTAGAAGTTGGAATGGATTCAGCGTTTGGATCTCGCCCGCGGCCATTGCCTCGCCGTTGTCTTTCGGGATGGTACGGCGTTCTGACGTCGAAGCCAGATAGATTGACGAGTCTTGCGTCGCGCCTGGAGTCTTTGGAGAGGCCGTTAGGGTGTTCTGACAATTGATGAGCTTTTAAATCCATTTCAGAGTCAAAGACATTGGTCTTGTTAGCTTGGCATTCAGCATCGAGACAGACAAAGTGGGCGCTGGCAAAATGCTTCTCGAGTTCCTGGTAGTTGAGGTAGTACTCTGGGCGTGCTCCGCCGTTGCGTCTGTCGCAGATATGGCATCGTTCGTGCTTCTCACGGCAGTGATGATACAGCTCATCGTCGCCGTAGAATCTCTGTCGGCAGAAGCCACACTCGGGATGGCCTTTAAATCCAGATTGGTCGACTGCTCCTGGGTTGTCGTCGCCATATTTCTCATGTCGGCGGAGTTCACCAAAGGAAAAGAGCTCGTGCTCGTGGGTGAAGACCTTCTTGTTGCGGGTACAGAGATCGCACATGACCTTACCGTGCTTGCTCTTGACGTGGCGGTGTAGATCTGGCCAGCCATAGCACGCAACATCGCAGTCATTGTCAGGGCAGTTATAACGCAGCAATAGGAGGGTGTCTTCGCGGATGACGGCTTTGTCGTACTTGATGCCCAGGTTCTCGTCGGTATTGACGAAATCAGATTCCTTGAAGTCTTGGAAGCCCTTCTCGGGGCTGTCCGTGAAGATGACATACGGCGCCTCAGTCTAGACATTTGTTAGACACGCTCGACGAAAGGAGTCCGCGGTACTGCCTACCCGGCAATGAGCACAGTTGCGTGTCTTATACAAGGCTCTCAACCGTAGCGCACATATATGACAAGTCTGGTGGTTGCAGGGTAAAATAGCAGTATGTTCAATTGGACTTGCGCAAATGAAGCAAACCTCTGTATCATCTACTGCCGCCGTCTCCTTCCCCGACTCGGTTGTCGTGTCGTTCTTGGCCTCTTGGCCTGACACGGATTCGCCTTTGGTGTTCAAGGCAGCTTCAGTCAGGTGAGCACCGAAGCTGCCACCAGGAGGTTGTCCGGAGCTCGCGTCTCCTGGAGTGTCTCGTGAAGGCTGACGGCCATGGCTGCCCCCAGCCCGGTCTCTGCCTCCACCTCGACCTCTATGTGGCGGTCCTCTGTGGCTTCGAGGACCACGATCAGCCCCTCTGCTGCGAGGCGTTGGAATACGAGCAGGCTCCATAATCCAAGGGGTCAATCAATCTCAGTTGTGAAAGCAAAAGCTGCCAAGAAGCGATGGGACTGTGGGGTTGGCAATGTCAGAATGATTGACGATGGATAAAAGTCAACTTCGAACGATCGACAGGGACCGATCAAATGACGGCCATGATCTAGATTGCCTTCATAAAGAGCCACTAGACAGTGCGATAATAGCTGGGTATCTGTAGGAGAGAAAATTTGGCCGTGGCAAGTATGTGACTCTGTTTAGTCAGCAAATCGCAAGGGATTTGACTTAGTTAACTAACTGTCAGATACGAGAACGTATCTGGCACCCGGTGATCGTCTGAAGATGATCGATCGATGGAGACTGCTCTGATGAAGATCTGACCCTCTAATCGATTCTCTTGATTGATATAATGTCTATTAAGGGGCGCTGTATGAGCGACATGAGAGACGAATGTGTGGGTCACATCTATCCGTCTTGGCGCTGCTCAGCCAATAGTGAGCGCGTATTTGACACTAACTAATTACCCGTCGTTTTTCAATACTGAGGCGTTCACGGGATTGCTCCCGCCAAATCGCAAGTGTCAGCAAGTATGAGCAAGGAGCTCTGCGGCTTGCGGTCTCTCTTCGGGCAGCGATTCGAGAAAGCGCTCTTTGTCTTCATCATCCAAAACAACTTCTGATTGCTCAAGAGGTAGCTGTGGCACCTGGATCCGCCATGCACTTCTCCAACAACCTGTTGCTCAGTTAGCTTCATTCAGAAATTGTCCGCGAGGGTCACTGACCTTGTTCATCAAACACATACCACAGCCTGAGTCCTTGCAGCCTTCGCAAGAGCTAAGCTGCTTTTATCTATTCGGACTCAACATGACTCTTTGCTAGGAAAGAAAATAGCTCGAGCTTGTAACGAATAGGCACTATCCTACTGGCTACGATCCGCGACGGCCTCTAGCGGAAACCTCCATTGATGCCATCCTCGCTTCTCGCATTCTTCTCCCATTTAACCTTTTAATTCTGCTTCGACTTCGGCATCAGGAAGAATGACACTTGGGATTCATTTTGGTTGTTGTTCCTGATTCTACCCCGACTTACAAGCCTCGGTCCTCAATCGATGCTTTCATGTCCACCTGACACCTCACCAGCTTCTCCCGGAGATCAGCCTCTTAGGGCCCTCAGTCTTCATCCTATTCCACAAGTTCCCACCCACCACCGCCGCACTCGACACGCTCTTGTCTCTTTCAAGGTGCTCTGGACACCTGCGAGGCAGGAGTTGGCCCTGAGATTCATAAAAGAACTTGCTCATATGAAACTCATGGTTCGGGCCAGGGGCGGCACAAATCCAGCTGACCATGGACGCTTGCAGCTGCGCCCAGCACGCCTCACACCAGTGGTGGCCTGGGAACGTATTGGACTCATGCGCACCAGCCAGACGGAGGATCCGGCGGCAGAGCTTGTTGGAGCAACATACCGTGGGTTCGACAGTAGGCCAGAACTCGCGAAATTCGAAGTGGCCTGAGTTGTTAGGGGGCTCTAGAGGTGGAAGGCAAAGAAGAAGACGAGAGAGAGCTAACTAGTCTAGATTCCCTATGTCGTAGTATTGATGTACAAGACTCAAAGCTTGGAGAGTCGATAGATAACCGCAACCTCCGCGTATACTTATACCTTTCATGTCGCAAGGTCGGAGTCTGCCCTTCCATAGTTCCTGACCCCAAAGGTCCTTGGTCTTGTCCAAAGGTCCCTCTGCCTTGCTCCACCCTGTCGCCTCTGACCAAAGGACCGTACAGCCAGCCATACAGATTGTACAGGTGGCAGTTGTCTCATACAGTCCCTCCAAAGGTCGCCGTGTGTAACCAAAGGTCTGTCCGAGGACCGGAGGTATTGATCTGTTGTCGGCATAACATCGGGGTTATTGGTATAATGTCGGGAAGTAGGCGTCTTATCATCATTTATGATATTGCCCCCTTCCCCCTTAGGCATTGTCCTCAACGTCTAGTTCGCTGCCGTTTTATTGATTATAATTCCTCCTGAGCCTGCTTTCTTTCCCTGAACTCTTAGATCGCCTTAACTATGTTTTGTAGGTTACTTTCAGGCTCCTACAAGTCGTAGGCCTCTGAGAAACCTTTCTAGCGGATATAGAATTAGGTTTGTTTCCCCCTTTTTTGTTTATCTAGGATTTATTTAATTTCCTATTAGTCTTCGCCTTTGATATCCAGGGGTTCTAGTAGCTCAATACCTTCTCTCCTGTTATACTTCTCTAGTAATAATATATAAAATATTAGATTTAGCCTCTAGTACTTCTTTAGTAACTCTAGTTTATAGGTATTACTCCCTACTCTTTGGATTACCTTAAAGGGTCCTAAGAAGTGGTCCGCCAGTTTCTTCTGTATATATAATATATATATATACTTCGCTATAAGTTATATAAGATCCCTAATCTAGAAATACTAGTCCTTCTATTTTCTATTAGTATACTTCTTTATTACTTCTTAGGTAGTGATAAGGACTTCTTAGCTTACTAATTAAGCCTACTATAAGTCTTTTATTATCTCCTTTGCTGCTTTGTTTTTATATATATACTCTATAGGTTCTTTATATTTGATATTAATTTGTATTATTAGTATATATATATATACTACCTTAAATAGCGATTTATTAGTAGTTATACTAATAGCTTAGTTAACTATAAATTCTATATAAGGAAGAAGTTCTACCTAGTTATCTTATTTATAGTTAATAAAACAATGAAGGTAGTATTCTAGTATTTAGTTTATCTATTCTGTTTACCTATTAGTCTAGGGATAGAATATAGTTAAGAGATACCTATAAGTAGCTAGGTAGAAGTATAGTGACTCCTAGAAACTCAAGGTAAAAACTAATCCTCTGTTACTAATAATTGATTTTAGTACTCTAAACTTAGAGATAATATTCTCTGTGATTAGTACATCTACTCCTGTAGTATTAACTTCCTTGACTATAGGAATATAATATACTATCTTTAAGAATTAATTAATGATTATCAGGATTAAATCATATATAGTCCCTATTTATAGCAATAGCAGTAACCCTATAATAAAGTCTAAGGATATATCCTCCTAGGGCCCTTTTAGTACTAATAGTAATGATAGTAAACCATAAGGTTTATAATATAGTATCTTTATCTATTAGTAAATATCATATATATCTATATATATATTAATTGTTTTCTATATATAAGGCTACTAGTAGAATTTACTGATAAGTTTAAATATCTTATTATACCTAAAATACCCTCCTTACTACAGATTATTATGATTAACCCTTAGTAAATCTAATCTTATAGCAGGGTTATTTAGTAGATAGACTACTCTATTATGATATACTAGCCTCTCTCTGTTATAGGACTATTGTCCTTTAAACAGTCCTCCTTTGACTATATAGTCTATATAGTCCTCCTATATTGTTCGCTGACACTAGTTATCACTTGACTATAGGTATAGGAAAAGACTTTTAAGTGAAGTAGGGATCCTAGGAATAAGTAACTCCTCAGAGACCTTATCTATTGGTAGGGGATCAATACAAGATTCCTCTATATAACTGATATTAGGTGGCTTAGATATAAGTATATATGACTTAGTGTTACTCCTCTTATTATTTACCTATATTAGAATGATCCTAAGGTACTCCGCCTTAAGAGGTATTCTTAAAGTTGCCCTGGTTATCATTCTAACTAACTTTCTGTCAGATTAAGCCACTCTCTTTACCGGTATATTGCCTATGTATTACTAGTATAGCTTAACTAACAGCTATAAAGGGTGTTCTTCAGTAACTTCAGATACTATGAGATCTGGCTGTCTTAATAGCCTATCTACAGGATTCTTATTCTCTTTATAGTATTAGATCTTAAAGTCAAAGGCTATAAGATACTCTGCCCAGCGGATTTATTGTCCTTATAGTTACTTCCTAGTCATGAAGTTCTGTAATACCTCATGATTAGTTAAGACTATGGTGTGTTTTGTAGATACTTTGAGGTAGTACCGCTATTCCTTGAATACTGATATAATAATAAGTATCTCTTAGTCTCTAGTTCTATAATTCCTCTGTTCTCGCGAGAACTTCTTTAAGAAAAAGGCCACTAGTTTCTAGAGGGTATATCCCTTCCTAGGTCTATTATAGGCCTATAAGAGTACAGCTCTCATTACCTCCTTTGAAGTATCTATCTCTACTTGTATTTAATGTTTGGGATCAAAATAGATAAGTATAGGTACCGACAAAAATTATTCTTTAAGTATTCAGAATACCTATATAGCGCTAGGGGTCTACTTAAATAGCCCTTTCTTCTTTCCCTTTTATATCTCTATAAGTAAGTCTGTGATAGGTATAACTACCCTTAAGTATTTTTTAATAAATCCTTAATAGAAATTTATAAACCCCAGAAATACTTGTATTTCTCTGAATAAGGTTAGTTCTGGCTATTCCTGTATAGACTTGACCCTCTTAGGGTCTATTAATATACTGTCAGTGCCTATTTGATATCCTAGGAATACTACCTCTTTAGTGAAGAACTTATATTTAGATATTTTTGTATAGAGTCTATACTTATATAGGTATTACAATACTTCTTGAATATGTTTTATATACTCTTTGTAGATATAACTATATATAAGGATATTATCTATATACATAATATACTTCTTGTCTAACAGGCCCTTTAAAGCCTCATTAATATAGACTTAAAAGGTAGCTAGGGTATTTATTAACCTAAAGGGTATAACAGTGTATTTGAAATAGCTATATCTTGTCCTAAATATAGTCTTCTATTGATCCTCTTTAGCGATCAGTATATAGTGATATATATCTCGTAAGTCTATCTTAGTATAGTATCTTGCTCCGCTTAGCTAATCTAGGATCTCTAATAAAAGTAGTAATAGGTATTAATTCTTGATAGTAATCTAGTTCAACCCCCAATAATTAATATAGAGCTATAGTGTCCTGTTAGATTTCGGTACAAACAAGATTAGAGCCCCTGCTGGTGAGGTACTAGGCTTGATCTATCTATTAGCCAGGTTAGTCTTAATATACTCCCGTAGGGTCTTGAGTTCCTGCTGACTCAAGGGGTATATTAGACTATAGGGTACTTATACCCCTAGCTTAGTTTTGATACTATATACTATCTATGTATCCTGCAGGAGCTTCACAGCTTCCTTTTCAGAGAATATATTGTGATAGTCATTGAATTCTGGTGGTAGTTCTGAGGTCTAGCTCTTATTAGGCTATAAGAGAAAACAGCTGGCCTTTCTCTGTTACACTGCCGGTGCTATATATACAATAAATAGGGCCTTCACCTTCTTAGTTTCTTAAAGAAACTGCTTAGCCTTCATTATCTTGATTTTAGGTCTCTTTAACTGATATTCCTAGGTTTTCAATTCCTAGTTAGTTAATAGATTAATTATCTTAAGCTAAGGTATCCCGAGATATATATTATACTCCTTGATATCAGCTACTAGGAATAAATAAGAGGTTATCTATAAGATTCCTTTTAAATCAGTTATAACTGTTTTGATGGTGAGTTCTCTATATAAGGTTATAGGTAAGCTATTAGTATAATTCATACTTCTTAATATCGGGATAGTTTTGAGACCCGCCTCCTTCACTATATATTATAAGATAAAATTCTTATAGATACCAGAGTTAACCAAAGCATTGACTACTCTGAATCCTTCACCTAAGGGGATCTAGATATTTATCTATAGAGATCTATTCTTACTGATTTCTGAGATACCTAATACCCCCACAGTATCAGAGGTATTGGTGCTTATTTTTTTGCTTCTTCCTATATCTTATCTATATCTAGTATATACTTTAGGGGATTCTTATATTTTAGGGCTATATAGCCTGTCTCCCTATACTTGAAGTAGTAGAATAGGTTGCTCCCCTTTGGCTTAGTTTATCTACTTTATAGAGCAGAGGGGTTGTTTCCCTTGTAACAGGACTCCCAAACCGGGAGACCTACAACAGCTGTCGCAGGAACCGCGATGCGACAAGTATCGCAGATCTCCCCGCTACAGGGTTACGGCGCAGACCCAAGTCAGAAGCAAGACTATGATATATATGAGAAGCACAAGCAACCCTCGGTACAGGCCTAAGGGACCAGCAAATAGGAACCACAGGAAA
>QQXO01000478.1:0-12052 GCA_003709845.1 Chaetothyriales sp. CBS 134916
GGGAGAGGTTGGGAGAGCCTTCCCTTGGATCTAGTGACGATCCTTCGGGGGGGTTTCGTAACCATGCTCCTCACATGTGTCAGGGCACTGCTTCCGTAGCGACTAAGCTCTGTGCTGTAGCCCTGGTGGCGGGGAGACCTGCGATACCTGTCGCATCGCGGTCTCTGCGGTACTTTTCGCCAATGCCCCCGGTAGAGTCCTGTTACAGATATCCTTAATATATCAACTACCCCCTGACCAATATAAACCATTATAATCCCCTATCCCTAGTAGTAAATAACTATATACTTATATATATCCCGCCTAACATAATATAAGACAGTAGCTGCTGCTTCTCTTTGAGCTGTCTATAGATATAAGGTAGTGCAGGAAAGGAAAGGAAGGGGTACAGGATAGGGGGGTATATAAAGGAGAGTGCTGTGTTAATATACTTACTAAATCTATGGATACTTATTGATCTGTTTATGTAGATAAGGTAGTACAGGAAGGGAAAGGAAGGGGTATAGGCTAGGGGAGGTATATAAAGGAGAGTGCTGTGTTAATATACTTACTATGATTATGAACAGTTAATCCTAGATCCTAAACTATCAGGAATCACCGCTAGATTCCTGCTCCTGCCCGTGTACAATAATGTTGCCCTTACTGCCAGGATTAGGGTCACTTGATAGCTAGGCACCATCAATATCATGTTCCTAGCAGTAGAAGAACAAGTATTTACTATATACTGCTTGCTCTATTATCTAAACCTATTCCCAGGCCTAGGAAACCACTCTCTTAGCCCTCTCTCTCTATATAGCGATATATATACTATACTCCTTATCTATACTAAGGAGTAGCTTCTGCTTATTAAGCATAACAACAGTATTATCATGCTTATGGTGACAAACTAAAGCATCAGAGAGAGGTGATAACCTAATAATTAGAATTACTATAGGAAAGGTATATAGTGGTGCCCTATACTTATTATAGAGACCAGATAGTATATATAGCCTAGTACTTAGGTAAGTATAGGTAGTAGCTAAATCTGACCAGCTACCACCCTCGGGAATCTCAAGAGTCTTATAATCTAATTATATAGCTACAAACCACAGTAATATAGTATGATATATATAGTAAGCTAGTCCTATAGCGCTATATAGAAGATAAGGCTAGGTAATCCTCACTTCTAGCACTCTGTAGGGAATAGGTGTCTAATTAATATTAAATACCTTCTTATCCTCTACTATAAATTCCCTATCAGAAATTGTGTATATATATCTACTTAACTTAGCTCTGCGCTATACTAGTAGCTGATACTACTTCTCTAGATACTTGGCCTTATATATTCCTAGAAGAATAATGATATAGTTATCTATTAACTTATTATCTAATAAGACACTACCCTAGATCTAGTAGTGTCTATATTTTAACTTAACAAGATCTAGGAGGTTAATATTGATATAATAAAACACTGTTGAATCTCCTGGCTTCTAGGATTTATAGTAGTATAGGTAGCTGACTAGGTAGTGATTCTGGTCAGCGCGTAAGGTAATGTATACCAGGTAGTACAGTGGGTCCTGTCTTATAACCTGCTGTATAATAGAGTAAAATATTAACTGAAGCTAACTATACATCATAGTTTTTTTCCGCCAAGCCCTGGGAGCCCAGGGGTCCCCTGGGCTCAAATAGGCAAACTGCTGTACTTTGATATGCTGGGCTTGCACGGCATGTCCGACTTGCCATGGGCTCATGGAGCATCTTAAGTTTCCTACATGTCCCTCAAGCTCATCTATTCCTGTAGCCTCTTTTTGTTCATTGGTATCTCTGTACCCTGCTTAAACCTATTGAGCCTCTTGTATTTCAAGTTTTCTCTTCTCCCACACCACACTGATATTGTCATGAATGGATTCAATGACACACACATATATATTGGAACACCTGAATCTTGCAGCAGATTGCAAGATTCCCCATCTTTTTAGAGGGATTTGGGGCTCCCTTGGCCTACTGGTGTTCCAGGCATAACAAAATCTTACAATCTACGGAGGTGCGCTTAGGACCTTGTAAGGTGTGCCCTTAGGGTGTTAAACTCGAAGCAACAGTCCTTTGGAAAATGGTGTTTTACTGTTTTCAGGTGGAGTATATTTTCATGTGGTGCGCCAAGAGAACTGAGAAGTTAAGGGCTAGGCAAGTTAAGGACTTTAGCAAGTTAGACTTGGCCGCTTGAACCCAAAAGTATGTAAGGTTAGGCTTGCCTTGGGTGGCGCTTTTAGCCAAGACCCCTAGAGCTCTGATATCCGTAGGCTTCGGGGACAAAGCCTAGGGGGAGGGAAGGCAATGTCATGAATGGATTTAATGACATATATATATATATTGGAACACCTGAATCTTGCAGTAGATTACAAGATTCCCCATCTTTTTAGAGGGATTTGGGGCTCCCTCGGCCTACTGGTATTCCAGGTATAACAGATATATTGCTGATCAGTAATTACAACTAGTTGCTCTGTATACAGGAGATATATAGAACATATCATATCCCCTCCTACTGTTCTGTTCATGGGTTCATTGTTATCCCCTATAGCACTACCTTCAAGCAGTAACAACAGATCAGCTACACCTATTATTGCTTTGATACAACTATATTCAGTATTACCTAGAACAACTTAGAAATACTTAGGATTACCCAGAAATACTCAGAAGTGCCCAGAACTACTACAAACTACCAGACTACCTCAAACTATCCTCTATTATCCTGGTGGCGGAGATTACTTATCCTCCGGTATCCAAAGCCTATCATAATAAGTATAGCTGCTTCTATCTGTAAGTACTTCCAGGAAAGCTCGGAATCCTTGCTTATCAGATACTATCTTAGCTTTCGATTTATTATATTCCTAGAGCTATATCTTAACCAACTCTCCACAAGCTATATTGTTATAGAACAAGTTGTCACTGATATCTTCTACTTCCTGTATAAGCTAATTAAATATCATTATATATAGTATCTGAATCTTGAACTCTTGTTCACTATTACTCTAGTAGAGTATGGTTACTTTAGAAGATAATTAAGGTCCGTCTCCCTAGGAATCAAATGAAGAGTATTAGCTATCACTTCTTCTAATAAAGTCCTAGTGGGAGATAATATACCTTAATCTCTACTGATACCTTCTTGCCTTATAGCCCCTATTCATAGTTAGAATTAGACTTCAGTATTTAAGCCACTATTATACCTTCTCCTGTGTACTCTATACTCCTGATTATATACTATTTAATATGTGATTATTAGTCCTTAAAAGTGTAGTCTCTTAGCTAATCTCCCTTTGTAGCTCTAGTAATATATATACACTATATACAGCAAGTATACTTAAGTTATCTTTGTATAGATCCTCTTCAACCTCTTACTGATCATTATCTCTATATATCTGTCTTATATATATAAGGATACAGTTGGTGAGGATACTGTAGATTATGTATTGCTTACTAGTACTTTGCTGTAGCCATAGGTTACAGTAGTGCTTGTAGTATCCTAGAATAGCTAGTTAGCTACTAAGGGCTAGATAAGAGATAGTGTAGGTTCTAAGAGAGTCATAGCCTTACCTTCAACACTGTTACTAGTATCACAGTGGTTCACCTTTTTCTTGCCTAACTTATATTCTTTCAAACTTCAGTAGAGAACTAACATAATATAGTAAATCATCTCGCTACAGAGAGGGTTGAAATAGGAAGTAAGCGGAGCTATCTAAGCAACACCAGATTCAGCCTTTAGCCAGAATACCTTATAGAATAATATCATAATAGATTAGGATATCTACTTGTTTCTTGTATTATACTATTTCAGAATTAGATATCAGGAAGATATTGAATATATATATATTACCTTAGTACCCCCTCTAGTCCTATATATAAACCTGTTGTCTTCTAAAAGCTCATAGACTCTATCAGTAGTTTCAGTATTGTCTTCAGAAGTAAAGTACTTCTATACCTCCTCCTAGGCTCACTATATAGTTTTAGATCTATAATTGCTGATATAGTCTTATAACTAAATCTATTGTTAGTCCTCTTATATACTGGTGATATTATATCGGGGTATATACTGTCTACGCCTCTTGAGGTAACGGCTCAGGCTAAATAGTCAGGCTTAAAGGTATACAAAACGCCCTTCTATTCTTTCTTACTTCAGTCTAGATCTAGAAGATTAGTATAGCTATATACTCATTGTTTATATTACACCAGGGATCCAATTGCCTTCCTCCCGATAAGTATATTATTCTATCCCTAGACAGGACCCTCACCACTATCAGACCCTTATATACTTTCAGTATTTCCAAATGAGCCTCAGTTGAATTTGGCTATTATTGACACCTAGTTCTATCAAAAACCAATCGCTTATATCTATCTATGTTGTTATCAAGGCCCAGTATACTTGTCTCACGTTTTTTTCTATATTGCTCTTATCGGAGAGCAATTCCTCAGGGTAGGCTAGAGGAAAATCTGGTGTTGGTGTTGGTGTGTCTTGCCTAATTCCCTGGAGAAGAACTCCCTAGGGAGAGGTTACTTATCTGGCTTATAGATTTATGGCTTAAATATCCCGCACTATATGTATAGGAGGATATATAGGAGGGGTCTAACCGCCTGTGTATATTGCTGAAATATGATGTTATAGACGACAGAGTATATCTACTTTGAGTAATGTATAGGACTACCTGAAAGTAGATTAGTCACACTTTATGGTGAAGTCACTGTTAAGGAAACTATACTTACTAGCTGAACTAGGGGTATCTTCTTTGGTGGTGAGATAATGCGCTATACTTCTTTATCTATGTTTAACCCTGAATTATCGCTGTCTTGATCAGTCTCCTTACACCTAAGTACTATCTCTGGCTATTTTTGTTTCTTCTGTCTATTAATATACCTAGGTACTATAATAGGGTTGTCGGAAATATCGCTATATAGTGAGAATAGACACTGTGAACAAACAGTTAGCATTAGTTAATATATCATAGAGTACAATAATAGTGCCAGTCAATATATTGGCTGTCTTATCTATCGGTAAATATAAACAATAGATAATACTTACCTTTAGTGGTCTTATTAGTTGAGTTTATATCTGCTGTAGTAAAGTTAGTCTATAAATATTAGAGCTAGGCTTCTATATACCAGGCTTAAATTTCTCTTTATCCTTCTTATATTCATCTTTAGTTGTAGCAGACTTCTCTGGTATTACTATAAGTTAGACCTTAAGCTTATAAAATGGTATAATTCTCTTTGAATAACCTTATATAGTTAATAATGAACTTGAAGAGGGCGCAAACCATAGAATAGAGGGAGAGCTATTGTTGTGATACTAAACGCGCTCCCTTATCACTGCTAGCTGTTAGTAGTAAGGCTCTCTTTACCAAAATACACTATAATTTTACTTATATCTGCCTAAATCTGCCTTACCTAGATTGATTGGTTATCCAGAAATTTGATCAAGATATATCCCAAAACCAGCTTATTTAGTATTTCTATATAGATCTATCTAATTTAGACTAGTAGGGTAGGGATCTAGTCAGAAATAACCATAAATTTTGTATCTAAAGCTCTCCCTTTATATAAGTGTTGGTCACCACCAGAAATCAGGAAGCATCACTTCATGGGTTACACCATAAACCGGAGATAGTGTTAGCCTTAGCTATATATATCCCAGAGAGCTGCTCTCCATAGCTGTTCATTAAGTACTGTGATCCTCCCCTTAGCCTTGCTATAATAGCTAAGTATCTCTTTATCTTATATATACTTCATATTAGCTAACAGTGTGCTAATAAACTTCTCAAACACTAGATCATCAACCTTGATTATCTTGGAGGTCCTGTCCCCAGAACAGAAGTCACTTGGCCGATATATCCCTACCTCCCCTCCCCGACAATATACTACAATTATACTGGCTTTAAAATCAGTCATTATTAGTGGATAAATAGGTATTACAGACATCAGGGCTGAATATTCTGGGGATAACTATATAGATAAGCTATATACTTCAGTGTTAGCTAGAGATTCTGAGTAAGAAGGGCTAGTATATATAGAGGCTCCTTATAGTATAATAGTAGATATTCTAGTATATTTACTTATGTATTAATAGAGAGATTACTCCTTTCTCTGTTGTTTATTATACCCTAGCACCTATACCAACTATCAGAAGTTATTCTATAAAGTATTCTGATTAATTCTGGATAGTGATTATTGAAGCTATTGTTCCTATAGGGTGGTATTAATTGCACTCCTCAAAGCCTGCTATATAGCTATTCCCTATATATATTGTCTCTATATCCTAGTATCTTTAAGGGTGTTCTAAAGTACAACATAAATACAGTTATACTTATTTAGTGTGATATTCTATCAAGATTTGATATCTGAAATATAGTCGAGTTTCCCAATAGCCATTGGATGAGGAAGGTATTGGATAGCTCTAGCGCCTAGCGCCAGTACCATAGGGAAAGGGGCTATTTCTTGTAACTTAGGTGAGATACAGTGTGGCTAGCAGAGGAGAGTATAGCACTAGAAGTTGTTGTGTCTCTCCTAACCTATAAAGATATCTGCGCTACTTAATAGGTAACTAGTTTATATATAATCTCAGTATTGGCTATACCTAGGTAATTTTATCTAACACCTTATCTAGCTTATCCTATATCTAATTAGGGAGGGAGCGGAGGGAATAGAAACAATTTTGTAGACTACGAGATATATAGCTAATCATATTCCTCTGAGCTATCTTGTCTAGCCAGTAGTGAAACAAAGATGATTTATAATCAGTATCTTCTTGTGTCAGTCCTTAACAGCTTTATACAATATACGAAATATCTACTATTTCTCTGCTGGCCTGTCTGTACCTCTGAGGTAGTCGCTACTTTCTTCATTGTTCTTACCTATATTGATATTAGTGGATTATAAACCCCTATTAGTATTAGATCTCTCCTAGGCATTGGTATTTCTAGATTATAACCCCCTATATATAATAGGTAGATCCTACTCATTAGTATCAGATAAAGCAGAGGCTATTATAGAATTAAGATTAGCATGCTAGAACCACTGGCTTTGGAAAGGCCCGTTGAGGTCCACCTTGCTTCCAAGCTTGAGATACTCTGATTGAAGCTTTGTGAGGTTACAAGATTTGGTATTATCAATGACAAATTTTGTTGCCACAATATAGAAGCCTATTCTCTAGCGGCTACCGCCAACATTAGTTCGTGTATACTTGTTCAGGAAGCCTATAGTCTTTGTTACCAATAAGTCCTAGATCCCGATATTAGCCTCTATTCCTTGCGCTCTATCCACTTTCTCAATAATTAAATATATATACTTCTTATTATAGACTACTATTCTATCCTTTGCTTAGAGGTAGAGACAGTACTAAGCATTGTAGGCTGTTAGAATAGCGATACTCATGTCCGGAAATCTGTCTATAAGTTCTTGGGCTAGATTCATGTAAACTCTAATGAAGCTCTCATTATATTGAGAATGATCATTAGGTAGAACACTTATTCCAGTATCTTTTGTCTTGGTATTGCTAGCCTTAATATTCAGGTAGATAATATACCGCTCACACTGAAATTTCTCTCTGTTGAAGGCGCGGAGTTGGGCGGTGTATAGTGGCCTATTATGGAGTTTGTTCGCACTAATTTTTTTCCATCCATTGCGCAACCGTACATTGTGCAACCGGTCTACTGCGTAACTAGTCTACTGCGTAACTGCTAACTATACCATTGCCCACAGAACTAGCATCACCAATATAGGTAGTATATACCACACTGGTATCGCCTCTATAGGTGGTGCTTGCAGTGGATATCAGTCAAACACCATTCATATATTTATTGCCCTACTGCTATTGTATTGTGCTGCCTACCTACTGCGTGTTGTGAAGACACACGACTAGGAGGGATATTACCGGAATAACCTATTTCCGATCCAGAGATCGGATTAGTGTTGTTCTGTTAGTATTACCCCCTGCGCCTAGTTAGTATCTGAGCTGACCCTGATAATCAGACACTATATACAATAGCCTGACTCAGCAGCAAGACTAATTGTAGTTGTAATAGCCTATCCTAGGTCTCCAACAATATCCCAGTAAGATCTGTAACTACTCCCCGGCCAAGTAGTACTATCTTACTATGCTTCGCCCTCCACCTATATATACCTAGATATCCTCAACATATCAACTACCCCCTGACTAACACAAACCATTACAATCCCCTATCCCTAGCAGTAAATGACTATATACTTATATATATCCCGCCCAACACAATATAAGACAGTAGCTGCTGCTTCTCTTTGAGCTGTCTATAGGTATAAGGTGGTGTAGGAAAGGAAAGGAAGGGGTGCAGGATAGGGGGGTATATAAAGGAGAGTGCTGTGTTGATATACTTACCAAATCTATGGATACTTATTAATCTGTTCATATAGATGAGGTGGTGCAGGAAGGGAAAGGAAGGGGTATAGGCTAGGGGAGGTATACAAAGGAGAGTGCTATATCAATATACTTATCATGATTATGAATAGTTGATCCTAGATCCTAAATCATCAGGAATCGCCGCTAGATTCCTGCTCCTACCCGTGTACAATAATGTTGCCCTTACTGCCAGGATCAGGGTTACTCAATAGCTAGGCACTATTGATATCATGTTCCTGGTAGTAGAAGAACAAGCGTTCACTATACACTGCTTGCTCTACTATCTGAACCTGTTCCTAGGCCTAGGAAACCACTCCCTTAGCCCTCTCTCTCTACGCAGCGATATACACACTACACTCCTTGTCTATACCGAGGAGTAGCTTCTGCTTATCAAGTATAACAACAGTATTATCATGCTTGCGGCGACAAACCAAAGCATCAGAGAGAGGTAATAACCTAATAATCGGAATTACTGCGGGAAAGGTATATAGTAGTGCCCTATACTTATTGTAGAGACTAGATAGTATATATAGCCCAGTACTTAGGTGAGTATAGGCAGTGACTAAATCTGACTAGCTGCCACCCTCAGGAATCTCAAGAGTCTTATAATCTAATTATATAGCCACAAACCATGGTAATATAGTATAATATACATAGTAAGCTAGTCCTATAGCGCTATATAGAAGATAAGGCTAGGTAATCCTCACTTTTAGCGCTCTATAGGGAACAGGTATCTAATCAACATTGAACACCTTCTTATCCTCTACTGTAAATTCCCTATCGGAAATCATGTATATATATCCACTTAACTTAGCTCTGTGCTGTACTAGCAGCTGATGCTACTTCTCCAGATACTTGGCCTTATATATTCCCGGAAGAATAATGGTATAGTTATCTATTAACTTGTTATCTAATAAGACACTACCCTAGATCTGGTAGTGTCTATGTTTTGACTTAACAAGATCTAGGAGGTTGATATTAATATAACGAAACACTGTTGAATCTCCCGGCTTCTGGGATTTATAGTAGTATAGGTAGCTAACTAGGTGGTGATTCTGGTCAGCGCGCAAGGTAATGTATACCAGGTAGTACAGTGGGTCCTGTCTCATGACCTGCTGTATGATAGAGTGAAATATTGACCGAAGCTAACTATAGTTTGGCTTATAGTTGATCATATATATATAGTGTGTATATATTTCAAACTCTATCTCACTGATACCTAATATTGAAAGTCCAGTGATAGACAATGATAGGCTAGCAACTAAAGGCTCCTTCTACTAGTCGAATATTAGCAGATTAATACTGTTATCCTTCTCCTAGCGCTGAAGGTTAATACCTACAAATCATATGATATTATGCTGTACCTTGCTGTTAACTGCGACCTGAAGATGCTGAGTACTATGAAGAAACCGGTATAGACTAAGCTGATCTAAGGGACGAACTGGGCGCTTACTCTTATAAAACCACTAATATATTGAATCAGCAGTTTTTAAATCCCCTAGCTTACTACTTGTGTAGGCTGTAGCCTATATACTGGCTTACTATACTAGGTCTTCTCTTGATAGTCCCTTTATCTTCATACCTAATTTACCTATGAGGGCCTGAATATAGTGATAGTATATATCTAGGTGGCTTACAGTGCTCTACCAGCTAGTAACCAGATAAATCTGAGCACTAATATTGAGCTTGCTGCTCGCCGCTACTCGATTATAAAGGGCTCGGGCTGTAGAGAGACAACTATAGCACAGAATCTCGCTGTGGTCACCACCGCCATAACTAAGGCGGCGATACTTAGAGTCCTGGCCCCCCTTATAATCTTTATCCTCCTCTTGCTTCTCCTCCTGCTTAGTCTTAAGGTCTAACTCTGATTCCCTGTCACTGAAGGTAGGACAGGTATAGCGATCCCGGAACCCCGCTGATTTTATAACTAGTAAGTTATGAAATCACTTCCTACCAGATCGCCGCCGACTGTCACCTAGTTAGGCCCTACCCTCAGCTTCCTCATCTTCTATTATAGTATCCTATACACTAGGGATAGTAACATCACTACCTATATCCTCTAGGACCCGTGGCTACTTAACTATACCCTCTATAATAATAAGGCCAGATAGTCCGTGATGTTGTAGTCCCTAGTAAATCGCCGCCGCTGCTAAATCTTCCCGGCTCTGTCTTCTTCCCTCCCTTAGTTATTCCCTGGCTTTGCTATAGTCAGATACTACCAGCTCCTTCCTGTTGGATCGCCCCCTACCAGGGTTTTCTAACTGGTCTAGAAGTGCCTCTCCTAGGAGAGGAGTAACCTTATAGACCTTAATATAGAGACTGGTAGCCAGGTTAAAGAGGGTATAACACACCTTGATAGTTATACTATCAATGGTGTTGAGAGTCGGAAAGAGTAATTTGAAGATATCTGCGCTAATAGTACCTTTAATTACCCTGGTAGTAGCTTCCTTCTCTTCCTATGTAGTATAGTATATATAAGCTGCCTCTCTTATCTCTGACTAAGCAGGTGAGTTACTACTTACCTTGTACCTAAACCCTAACTCCTCTACCAAACTCTACAGAGTGATAGCCTGACTACCGCTCTCCTCCCTCCTCTGTACCCAAAACTTAGCACCCCTATCTAGTAACTCCCCCCTCCTCTCCTCTCTCTCCCCTCTCACTATCTATATAAACTCCTTAAATATCTGTATTTCCTGGCTGAGAGAAAATACAGATAAGCTTATCTGAGCAGCTACTAGGGTAGTAGAGCTGCTTAGCAAGGGTAGCTATACAGGTACTTATGAGTTACAAGTTGAGCGCCGCAGGCCAAATGAGCTATCACTCATTTTACTGTAGATTACACTATAAAAACACTGTATATAATACATTAGAGACTAAGGATAATCAGTATAGTGTTTAATTACTTATATATGAAATCCAATAGGTCTAAAGAGAGAGAAAAAAAGCAGGAAGTTTTCTATGATTATTTGATTTCTCTACCTTGATTCCTGTTACTAGGGGGCAACCACTTTATTACTGCCTCCTATATAGACTACTACCTAGTAACTATATATCTACTATATCCTACCTATTACTACTGATATTAAGAAGAGATATATATATTAGTAAAATATCAACCTCTTCTACTATCTCACTATCCTCCTTATCTATGTTATCTTTGAGTTTCAGGGTATAGTGGCTCTAGAACTACTTATAGAAGGCTATAACCCCTTGATTTAGAGGACTATTTCTGGTATTATCCTGATATATTAATATTAGTATAGTTTCCTTAATATAGCTTTTAAAAGCTAGGCTATATCGCTAGTTAAGAAGCTAGAAGAAAAGCTGGTTTATCTAAAATATTCTTTGACTTTAGTAAGGGAAATATATACTTAGCCCCCTAGTACTACTATAAGGACTAAGTATATATTCCCCTTACTTAACTTTGTTGTGTTTATTATCCTGAGTTATATTGTTAGAGGGTAGTATTTGTGAGGAATATACCCTATAATAGTAGGGTAGGGATAGATCAGCAGTGGTGGAAGTTATACCTTAGTATACTTACAGTAGTGTCCAAGAGATATTAATGAATTAACTTACTTACTCAAAACTATGGAAATAATGAGAGTATATATAGGCAGTACACTTCCTTTAGAGGTCCCTGAATTCGTCATC
>QQXO01000047.1:0-65216 GCA_003709845.1 Chaetothyriales sp. CBS 134916
TGCAAAGTCACGTGAGGGGGAATTATTGTGTGTTAGGATTTTGATGGGGTAGTGGGTCTCGGAAAAAGGAGGGGCCGATGAAAGTTCACGTGACCCGTGCAAATATGAACCAATCGGATTGCTTCGTATAACTTGTGTATTATTATATAGATTTCTGCAGTGAACGGTTATTGCAGATAAAAACACAACGCGGTTGAATCTCGGCCGCGCTAACAAGCTTAGGCAAGTTAAGCGACATTGTCGTAAATGCAAAAAAAGTCAAAAAAGTATAATGGTCACTACGAGGATCGAACTCGCGACCTTAGTGTTTACCAGATACTCAATTGTAAGCTGATATTAGCACCACACTCTAACCAACTGTTAAATGTATTAGTATCTTGAAGCCAACTCATGGATCTGTGTGAACTGACCTGAGCTAAGCGACCTGCGATTGTTGAAGAATTTTCGGCACGGTCAAATTATATAGCTAATTTTATCCAGGACCCGCAGCTGGGCGAGATGCGCCAAGATGTTTCGTCACCAACTTACCGTAATTGCAGTATTAGACCACTCGAGGCTTATTATCCCCGAGCCTTCAAATTGGCCCCACTTAGACTAAGAGCATGTCTAGCTGCACTGCTCACGAGGTGCAAGACATACCAGCAGCTCAGAATTACTCAGTCAAGTTTTGGGGGCCACGGACGAGTGCTTAGGTTTTCAAATGGAAATGGACTATGAAGAGGTCAAGATTCGGCGCTGAGTGGGGAAGTCTAGAGGACCGTCCTTTCAGGTCTTAGAGGCACTATGGTTAAGTTAGTGCAGTCAAAGGTACTCTCTATCGTTTTCCAACAGCTGGACGAATCCCATATTATTTCGGAAACGGGGGGCTTCTGGTCCTCCAGTGACGATTGCATAGTTGGGTGGTGTATGGGAATGTGAGTCAATCTGCGAGACGACGGAGTAGGGTGCGAATTCGCCAGGGGACCGATTTTGGTATCAGGGAAGGAAGGCCCTTCAAAAGCGGCGGCGCTGACCACCAAATTCGGCAGGAACATTTCATGCTACTTGCGTTGAGTTGTCATGATGACGCTTATGGCAGAGCTTATGGCAGACAGCAGATATGGTAAGTCGGTTGCGGTTGGTAGCAGCTCGAGAATCACGAGGTTTGCCAAGACAAGGGAAATCTACCAATGAACCCTGTAGACAACACCTGCTGTTCTTACTAGTCAGAGACGTCTCGACCTTGGTATTGTACAAATGGCGAACCCTGAGTACCGAGCACTGAGTACATAATACCGTATAGTGTTCCTAGCAAGCTACGAATGGGTCCACTCGGCCTTCTGCTTCTTGGCAAAAGCCGTCATTCCAACTTTCTGGTCGTTGGAGCCGAAGAGTGATTGGAAAATGCGCCTCTCGTATTCGACACCCTCTCTGACGCCGAGATCCTGGCTTTTGTTGACCACCTCCTTGGCCGCGATGACGGCGACACGCGAGTAACTGGCAATCTTCTCAGCGGTGGTGAGAGCGCCCTCCAAGACCTCCTTGTTGCCGCCCTCAAAAACCTTGGCCACCAAGCCGTCCTTCTCGGCCTGCTCGCCGGTGTAGTTGTTGCCGGTTAAGATCAGCTCCATGGCCTTGCTCTTACCAATGGCACGGGTTAGTCGCTGGGACCCACCGGCGCCGGGGATCGTGCCCAGCTTGATCTCGGGCTGACCAAAGTTGGCCGTCTTGGTGGCGTAGATAATATCACACATCATGGCCAGCTCGCAGCCGCCGCCCAGAGCGTGGCCCGAGACTGCTGCGATGATCGGCTTTCGAATGGAGGTCAGGTAAGACCAGGGTGCAATGAAGTTAGTCTTGTAGGCCTCTGCAAAAGTCAAGGACGCCATCTCTTTGATGTCGGCTCCTGCGGCGAAGGCCTTGTCGCTGCCGGTAAGGACAATAGCGCCGATGCCTGGGTCCTCCTCGTAGTTCCTCAGGGCGTCGTTGAGCTCAACGAAAAGCGCGCTAGAGAGAGCGTTGAGGGCCTTGGGCCGGTTGAGAGTGACTGGGGCTCGTCAGCGGGGACCGGCCAGTGAGGATCGTGGAGCTTGTTGCTGCTCACTGAGGCCAACTCCCGGCCGCGGCGACGACGTCAGGATGTTTTCATAGCCAATCCCGGAGGATGTCGACTCGGGGCGCGCCAGGCGGGGTATTGTGCGGGGGACAAAGGAGTGCAACGTGCGGAGTGCCGGCCGGGCGAGTCGCTGCAGGAGCACCATGGTGGACGGTGTGTGGACGGAGGAATCGACGGCGAGAAGCACAGAGAATCTGTGCATCGGTACGGGGTACGTTGGAAAGTGTCCTGATTAGGATTAGCGTCGGCGCCAAGCGGCCCGGGATCATGTGACTATATCGGATCGGAAGAATGTATTCCCGGTGTACCCGCGGCGCGGTCTGCGCAGGGACGAATTTTTGACACGCGGGAAATTTTGAGTGAGAGGTGTTCTTTCCTAGGCCGAGCAGCTCGATTCAACATTTGACGCCGCACACTCACACCACACACTCACACCTCTCGGCCTGCACACTCCCTTCCCGCATT
The DNA here is from genome assembly GCA_003709845.1 of Chaetothyriales sp. CBS 134916. NCBI lineage: Eukaryota > Fungi > Ascomycota > Eurotiomycetes > Chaetothyriales > Domatiomycetaceae > Domatiomyces > Domatiomyces globalis. Next base: position 2,561 of record QQXO01000047.1, read on the forward strand.
ATCTGCTGTACTTAGTCTGCCTACTGTGTGTTCACTTCTTGCACTCACTCATTTCGTCTTTCTCTGTCCATATATTGTTGTGGTCTTGCTCCTGCCCGGAATAGGCTAACGAGCCACCGCGCCCGCCTTTTACGTCGACTCGACCACCACCGCCACTATGGACGGCCCCGAACCCGACACCACACCTTTTGATGCCATTACGACTCAATCCAACCGGCTTTTACGCGTGTGTTCCTCCCTCCCTTAGTCCCCATCACTAGCGCCTTCTCCCTATCAATCTCAGTCACCTTCCTTCCTCCCAACTAACACCTTCCCCCCCTAACCAGCAATACCAAGCTTTGCTCGACGCGTCCACACCCTTTACAACGTACCGCTGGTCCGGCACTCTTGCGCTCTTCCTCCTCTTTGTCTTGCGCATCCTGTTTGCCCAAGGCTGGTACATCGTCGCCTATTGCCTCGGCATCTACCTGCTCAACCTCTTCCTTGCCTTTCTCTCCCCCAAATTCGACCCGTCCTTGACCCAAGATGAGGGCCTCGAAGACGGCGACCAAGGCTCCAGTCTGCCCACCAAGCAAGACGAAGAATTCCGGCCCTTCATTCGCCGTCTGCCGGAATTCAAGTTCTGGTACAGCGCGACACGTGCCATCGTCCTGAGCTTGGTTGCCAGTGTGCTTGAGATCTTTGACTTGCCCGTCTTTTGGCCTGTGCTGGTTGTGTATTGGCTCATTCTGTTTTCTCTGACTAGTAAGCGTTTATTTCCTCTTCCTTTTGATCCTTCCAAAACGAACAACAATATGGGATAGGAATGCGGGGGCTAACCTTATTCTTTAGTGAGACGGCAAATTCAACACATGATCAAATACCGATATGTCCCCTTCTCATTCGGCAAGGCTAAGTACGGCAGCGGCGGCAAGTCATGATCATAAGTGTGACACGATCGTCGACGAAGGTCTTTGCTCCCCACTCCAGCTTGGCGTTGTGTAGTTTCGATCTATCCGAGGGTTGAAGACTGGTTTCGAGGACTGTCTGGACCCAACACGCCTAAGCTGTAATACAGCAGCATTCCTGCGACCCACAGGACGAGTTAGGTAGCCCAAAGTGTGGCTTTTTCATCGACGCGACAAACGATTTACAATACTAATCAAAAAACTTGTGTCCAATAGGAATTGCAAGAATAGAACGAAATGCTTGGAACTTTTCTTATCTTTCTGTTCGGCTTGCTAGCTGTGTGTAATTTAAAAGTTAATACTCATTATCCACCTTTGGGGGTTCTTTTGTTCTACTCGTGCTCTTCCTCGTCATCATCATCATCTTCCTCGGTGCCCTCGGCAACATCAACCTCGAACCCCACACTCTGGTCAACGCCCACGTAGCTGTCACACATGAGGAACAGCGTCAGCTGCTTCTTGCCCATTTCCGGCACCACGAATTCCAATTTCGTCTTGAGCTCCTTCAAAATCGTCACGCGTTTGATGGCCAGGAGACTGCGTGTTGCCTCCTCGGCCACGACGAGCCACCAATTCTCCTGTTTCTTGCCCGGGTAGAAGGGCGCGTGCACGGTGGTGTCGACCTCGCCGCCACCTCCCTCGTCCTCGTCCTCGTCCTCATCTTCATCCACCTCACGTTTGACCATGACGTGGACATACGCCGGCGCGCCCGCACTGATGTTCTCCTTGTCTTCGACCTGGAACTCCAGCTCCAGATTGGGGTACTTGTTATTGGTGAAGTTGGCCGCCTCGACAAGCTGCTTATTTTCCAGGCCCATGTCTGCCACGAGAGCCTTAAAGTCCTTGTTCTCGCTCGGATCCATCGCGTCCATGAACTCCTCAATGTCGTTGATCGCGTACTTGCGTTTGAGAACTTCAACAATCTCGCTGGTAAAGTGCGGAATTTGCAGCAGTGGCGAATCGCGGTCCCACATGGCCTGCACTACCATCTGCGATAGCTCCATGGCTGACATCGCGTTGAGATGACCGTCACTCGACAGCACATCCACACATGCCGACAGAAGAGGCAACACCCGGCCCACGATCTGCTCTTGGTCCTTGCCCAGATCTATCGGCAGTGCTAGCCGCGAGAAGTGTGACTGCAGAAGGACGAATGCTTTGAAATGCGGCGACCCAAAGTCTGGCTCCGACATTTTTACAGGACACCGGTCGTAAATACGGCGCAGAATGTGCTCTTCGTGCCGTCGGAGCTGGATGTTCTCGAACTCTGTCGCGCTCGTCACGATCTCAAGCATGCCTTTGAGCTTGGTTCTCTGTGTCAGAGACAGCAAGAATGTCTGCATGGTGATAAAGCTAATGTTGTAATAAGCAGCAATCATTGCAGGATTGAGAGGGGAAACCGAATCGTCTTCTTCGTCCAACTCGATGATTTTAGCTTCCGCCAGCTCCTTGAGTGTGGTCTCGGCCAGCTCCGAGAGGAAGGTTGACAATGCTTCGTGGGACGTATCATTCAGGCCGTAGAAAGACGGGTTGGCCAGGAGCCTGCGGTAGAAATACGTATATGTCAACCAATCCAGCGCTTCCTGTGTAGACTGAATGGTCTTGGTGCTGATCTCTGTCACAAAGGCATCGTGTAGACAAATTTGCAAATGTGACTCTATCGGGAGCGCTTCGTTCAGGAACTTTTTGTAGTACTCACGTCTCACAGCCGGGACCATCAGAACGCCCTTGCCCACTGTATCCTGTTGTGGTCGTGTCGCCCGACCGAACATCTGCAAGATCTCAGAGATTTGATAATCGATGTACCTATGTTCACGGCCTTGGAAGTATTGCGTTCCCATAATAATGACCAGATGTGCCGTACACGGCAGCTCCCAGCACACGTCGCGAGAAGCAAGGAGCACTTGGATCGCTCCCAGCTTGAATAAGTGCGCGATGATGCGTTTGTCGCTGGTTGAGAGAGCCTCATGGTAATAGCCGATCCCGTGAGTCAAAGACTCAGCCAGCGCCTTCTCATGGATACGCGACACAAAAGGGATGAGTTCCTCCACAGGCGCATGCAAGAACCTATCATCTGCATCATCGGCAATGCAGCACGAGAGCAGATCCAGTGCACTCTGCCGCACCTGCTTCCTCGATGGGACGAACACAATCGCAGGCTTCGAGGGCGAGAGCTGGATGATTGATTGGTATGTCGGTTTCGCCATGGCCATCATGAGCGAGGGGAAGTGTGGAATCGTGAAAGATTGAATGTGGAGTTCCAGTCCCACAGGCCGAACCATCGGACTGAAGTTGAAGATGGTATGCTTGGATGCCCCAATCCATTCGCCAACATCTCGAGCATTCGACAGAGACACGCTGAGCCCAATGATTCGCAGAGTGTTCTCAAGCTGGACGCGAATGAACGGCATACGCGATACAACTAACTCGTACACGTAACCGTTCTCACCACCGAGCATATGAAGCTCGTCAGCGATGAAAAGTTCAACTTTCTGAACATTTTTGCGTCGTTGCCATTGCCGGGACAAGACATCCCACTGCGTCGGCGTAGCGAGGACAAGGTCTGATTGCTCCAAGATGCGCAGATCCGCTGTCGTCTCTCCTGTAAGCGTTGAAATAGCCTTGCCACCATGAAGATTGCCGAGACGCTCTTGCCAGTCCGCAAGTCTGCTGTCAATCAATTCTTGGAATGGAGCAACATAGACAGCTTTTCCTGGGTCCTCCTTGTTCCAATGTCGCAGTAGAGCAAGCTCAGCACAGACAGTCTTGCCGCTGCCTGTTGGAGCACCGACGAAGACGTTGTCGTCGCTGTCAAAGATGGCCTTGAAGGTCTGTGTCTGGATTTTGTTGAATTTGTCGAACTGGGGATACAGTGCGACATACTCCTTGCGTCGCAGTGCTTGGACAGGAACAGTCTGCATATCCAGCAGCTGTGTGTGGGGCGGGAAACGCTCGGGCAAAATGAGCGTTTGGAAAGACGCAGGCAGTCTTGTCTCCGAATGCATCCATCGGTCAGACACAAGTGAGATGAAATAGTGAGGAGGCATAGGCTCAGAGATTGAAACAGTAAAGTCCACAAGGTGCTCTGTCATGTCGCCGACCGCAAACTCTCGTCTCAGAATGAATTGATCGTGGAACAAAATGTCCTCGCCGTCACAGTCTTCGACGATGATCCAGAATGTTTCAGCTTGGCCATGTAGCGCGTCATCCCATTCAAAATTAGGTGTGATAGTCAGCTCGACTCGTAACATGGACCGCGTCATCGGCTGCACCTGCGCTTGAACTTCTAATCGAGGAAACTTGCGCACCAAGTCACAGACAGCGCGGCCAGCTCTAGGAACGCCCAGCAGTTCACCCATACGAGGCGGGTCCAGATCGAAGTAGCTAGACCAAGGTACATCGATCCGCTCGGCTTTCTGGATATAGTCTCGAGGGCACGTAGGAAACTGGCGCAACGGTGTCATCGTTGGCCACATCCTTCTCTCTGCCATCTTGCACAAGTCCAAGGCAGTCCTGGCCACACTGGCCCAGCCCTTCTTAAGGCAAATCTCAAAAATTGCTCTCAGGATACGGCCGGCAGACTGAGTTATGTAGACCATATCGGCCATCAGCGCAAGACCTTCCAGCTTCAGTCGAGAAATAAAGGCCTGAAGTAAGACATTGATCTTGGCTTGCGGCTCTTCCACACCTTCTTTGACAGGAATTGGCACTCTGCCCAAGAGCTTAGCCAATTCAAGCTTCTCGTCCTGCCTGACTGGGATGTATTTGAACTCTTCACTGAGAGCAAAGATGCGGAATAGCTCAATCGTGCCAATCGAGGGTTGCAAGGCGTTGTTGTAGGTGAGCATGGAACCATTGGTGATGTAGAAGTGAGAGGCGATGCGTCCAAGATCGGTCGACTGCAGCTTGCCACCCTTCTTCTCATATTTGACGAGACCTGCCTTTTCAAGCACGGTGGCAGCAGAATGAATCAGGTCCACTCGTTTCTGCTCAAGAGCCTCATCGGTGTCGTAGTCTGTTCCCACGCTGTATAGTCCAGGCGATCTGATCATCCGCACAAATAGATAGGTGTATCCCAACCAGTCAACACCTTCATCACGGGTGCGAACGTTGCCCAAGACAATTTCGGCGTTCAAGCTGTCGGCAAGTTTACCCATCATCTGGCTTTCTATCGGTAGCTGCTGGTTCATCAAGGAGAGGTAATATTGAATCTCCGACTGAGAGGTGATGATGATGCCTTCACCGTAACTGTCAAATTGTGGCCGTCCCGCTCTGCCAAGCATTTGCAGCACATCCTGAGGACTCAGCTCCACCCAACTGCCCTTCTCGGGAGAGTAGACCTGAGTGCCCTTGATGATGACAGTGTGGGCGGGTAAGTTAACCCCCCAGGCTAGGGTTGCGGTACAGACTAGCACTCGAAGAGAGCCGTCTGCGAAAAGATCTTGGACCGATGTACGATCTGCCACTCCCATACCAGCGTGATGGATACCGAAGCCATAGGGCATTAGATCTTTCAGGTTAGTGTCGTTGACAGAGTCTGCTTCCTCGCTCAAGATCTGTCGACTTGCAGCATCTGTGCGCATAATCTGGCCGATTGTCTCATTCTCGACAGCCTTGTCTCGGATGTACTTGGCCGTCTTGGCGGTCTCTTTGCGTGAATGCACGAAGATGAGTATCTGCTGCTGATTCTTGCCGACATGCTCAAGTACCTTCGCATAGCAAACATCGTTCATGGTTTTGAGTTGTTTGATTGGCTTTTTATCAGTCACGCCGACAAACTCTTGCCTGAGCGGACAGGGCCGGTATGAGCCATCGAAATGGAAGAGGTCTTTTGAGACATCGACGCGCAAGAACGTTGCAACATCTCGGTAGTTGGGAAGCGTAGCACTAAGGCCAAGAATGCGAACTGGTTCACCTGTTTGTTCTGTCTTGCGGATGGTGCGGCTGACAATGCTCTCGAGCACCGGGCCTCGATCATCGTGGAGCAGATGAATCTCGTCAATGATGATGAGCCTGACGAGTCTCGTATAGCTGGTGTCTGTGGCTTTGCGTGTGATGACATCGTACTTTTCCGGGGTTGTCACAATGATCTGGGTATCGGCAATTTGCTGCTTCGTTAGCTGGCGGTCACCCGTTAACTCTGACACGGTAATGCCAAGAGGCTTGAGGCGAGCGCCAAAATTGCCGACTTGTTCTTGTACCAACGCTTTGAGGGGAGCGACATAAATGATCTTGAAGTCGTCAAGCATGATCTCGCCTGTGTCGGGATTGCGGTGCTTGCCAATCTCCCGCAGCATGGCTAGCATGGCAACGTTGGTTTTGCCTGAGCCTGTGGGCGCACACACTAGGATGTTCCCATCGTCATGAAAAACACTTGGAAAGCATTTGGATTGTATTCGATTGAGCTGCTTTGCGGAGCCGAAGCCTTGACGAGCCCAGTCAGGCAGATCGGAGGCTGGGATTAATTTCTCGCCTGCATCCATCCTGGGTTTTGGCGCGGGCACATGAATCTCCTCGTAACCCTTGAAAGTCCGTTTTGTGGAGCCTTGGGGGAGCGTGACTTTGGGATTTGTCATGAGATGATTGCCCTGCTCGAAGACAAGGTTGTCCAAATTGATGAGTCGCTGGGGCATGAGCCCTCTGCGGAGCTCGCGCTCCTGCTTGTCGCCGCTAGGGTCTCCATTGACATCGGCTTTGGGAATGTCGATGTCCATTAGGTCCATTCTCACTCTTTTGGCTGGCCGCGAACTATCTCCATCAGTTCTGTTCGTACCCAGGAGGCGTTCAAGCAAGCCACGGTGGCCGGCTTCAATCATCTCATTTTCCACCAGCAAGCGGCCGTCCTTGTCCTCGGCCGCTCTCCGCCATCTTGTCACCCAGACGATCTTGTCTCTGTTTGAGACCAGCTTACCCACAAGATCAGAGTGCTCAAAGTCGAAGAGCTCCATGATGTCGTTTTCGACCTCGCGGATGTCTTGGCCTGCAAGGATCTGCAGGGCGTCTTGTGTTTTCTGTTGCTGCTCATGAGCATCCGAGTATACGGTGCCGATCTGTCTCTGGAGCCAATACACATCAATCTCGTGGATGGGAACAGAGTCCGCTTCAGGCCTAGTGGTTGAAGAAGCCATAATTCCACCATCAATGATCATACCAGCGTCATCATCACCGTCAGGGTCTGGCACTCCTGCTCCACCGGCCGTAGCGGCTTCTTCAGCACCAGGCCGATCCTCAATATCATCGTCGTCTTCCGAGGAGCTGTCGTGATCACGAACCTCAAAGTTTCTCTGTGCATCCTCATCATCGGATTCATCGAAAACGACCGCAACCCCCTGGCGATCATCGAGCTCTTCAGCACCGTCAGCATCTTCCATCTTCTCATCCTCGTCCTGGGCATCGTAATCTGTGATCTTCTTGCCCAAATTGATGAGTTCATTGAACTGCTTCGGTGTCATTGATGTGCCGACAATGTCATCGATTTCCTTCTTCTTGTCAAGGTCCTTGAGTGACTCATCTTTGAGGTACTCCAGGATCATGTCTGCGGCACTGCGAACCATCTCCTGCGGGACATCGCCGAGCGCATTGGCAGTGACCGTCATCAGCAGATCGAAGGTAGCGCGGGTCGCCGGCGTCCTAGGGCGGTACTTGATTCCTTCGATCAGCGTCTCACCCGCAGATAGGATTCCCGAACCCCGAGTTTGGGCAGGCTCACCCCTCTTGCGTTTCCTCTGCTCACGATCGAGCACATCCTCGCCGTCTCTAATGGAGCCGCGCTCGACGCCAGCGAGGCCGCTGTGCTTCTTTTTTTGCTTGGGCGCACTTTCCCGCATCATCCGGGCGCCCATGTCGCGTATGTTGAGGCGGCCAGCGAGCGATTCCGGATCGCCAGTGTTGTCGTCTTTGGTCCTCGAGATGAAGCGGCGATCGGCCTGGAGGACCAAGTTGGACATGGCCGAGTATTTGTACTGCGAGACATTGTTGGGGTCCGCCATCTTGGCTGCCGAGCGGGGAAAATTGGGCAGGAAGGGAGGAGCACGGTGAAGAGAGAGGAGGAGGAAGCAGCAGTGAGGGGGGAGGAAGCAGCGATGAGGAGGAGGGAGCAGCGATGAGGAGGAGGAAGCAGCGATGAGGAGGAGGAAGTAGCGATGAGGAGGAGGAAGTAGCGATGAGGAGGAAGTAGCGATGAGGATGTGTGACGAAGGAGCGTTCCTGAAGAACAGTTTGCTGTCGGTAAGTCTTCACGTCATCGTTCGACTGTATGGTGGCCAGTCAGGTGAAAGTAGTAGTTCAGGTCGGCGAGGGGGAATACTACGCTTCGTGGTGGTCGTGCAGGATTCTGGTGCCTTGTCCATTGCAATGAAAATTGACCGTTGACGGAGTAATTAATATTACCAGCACGAACCATGAAATTCAGCTAAGAGGCCCCTCTGTTGGGCGTGATCCAAACAGAGTCTTTCAATACAATACTCCACACGTGACTTAAGCTCCTGCTTCATTAACTTAGAGCACAAATCCAAGACGTGGATCTTGGCAGCTCGAGGCAAGCAAAGCGGCTTTCCTTTTTACTGTGGCGCTCACTCTCGACTCTCCTCAGACCATACCCCGTTCGCTGTAGGTAGTGAGAGCTTAAGCAAGTATCAGGATCCAGGCATACAAAGAGGCTATGAAACGGGACGAGTAGAGTATGAGATTGCTTTTCCTATTGACAATGATTTAACACTCAGGAAGTCTGCTTGCATCTGGCGCTTACATTGGTTTCCGGTACTGCGATCAGACAATTAGCTCGACAATCACAGGAACAAGGATAAGGCTCTTGAGGAAACTGTTTGCAAGTACGGGCAGGGTGAAGCAGTTCGTATGCAAGACTGTGGAATAGGTTCTTTTGTGGTTCGTCATCAGAACAGGCTCGCTTGATTTGCCTTGCTTGATCAAGGTGACAGCTTCAATATCCATTTGGGGGTGCCTTTGACCACTTCTAGCCTTTTTCTGATTCTCTTGTAGTTTTGAGTTACTTAAGAACTGTGAAAACAGGAGGCGTCAACAACTGTCTTGTGAGGTTCAGCAGAAAAGCAATCTACAAGTAATAGTTGGCCATGCTAGACCAGAACCATTATTATTGCTAAAATTGGCATACGTGAACTGAGTTTACTTATATTATTATTAATAATTACTGAAAACAGAAGTCGCGACGCACACCACGTTCCTCGCGTGCCTTCTGCACATGGCATCGCTTGATCCATACATCCACTCTCTTGCCAATGAACTCGCTCATCAGGCCCTTCTACACTCGTAGCATCGCTGTCATCGATGCTTTCCTCTTCAGGCCCTGTTCTCTGACCACTGCTCCAGCCCCTCGTCGGATCTGGCGAACATGGCATATTAGAGGGTCTACTGGCTTGCGTGGAGCAAAGACCGTCAGCAAAAGGAAGGTGAAGGAACTGCAACAGAGTGTGATCCAGGCAGACCCTCTGCCTGATATTGAAGATGATTTGGCCTCTACCTATCCACAATACCCTCCCCTGCTTCAGGGTGTGCGAGCAAACATGGCCAAGTACCCCAACTGCCTCCTCATGACCAGAGTCGGCAACTTTTACGAGTTCTACTTCCAGCATGCTGAAGAATGTTCTCGCTTGCTCAACATCAAGCTAGCATCCAGATCTTCGCCGAAGCACGCGCCTGTACCAATGGCCGGCTTTCCTTTCTGGCAGCTTGATCGTAATCTCAAGATTCTTGTCCAAGACTTGAATCGTTACGTCGCCATCAGCGAGGAACTGCCTCTAGCTGGTAATGGTAAAGCAAAGGCTGGAATGCCTCAGTTTGACAGGAAGGTTACTAGGGTCATTTCGCCCGGCACTCTGATCGATGAAAAATTCCTGGATCCGTATCGCAATAACTTCCTCTTGTCCGTCTTCATTGAGCCGCAGTCAGATGTATCCACCACCTCCTCGGAGATAGGAATAGCGTGGATTGACCTGTCTACGGGTGACTTCTTGACTCAAACAATGCCTATAACCTCGCTCGGTACTGCTCTCGCCCGTGTTGGCGCAAGAGAGATTGTGATGGACGAGCAAATTGCAGAATTGGTTAAAGGGGAGCTCCAAGGCCTTGTGGGCCATCACCAGGATTTGATCACATATCACCAAACTACAAGCGCGTTCGAATCCATGTCAAAGTGGACTATAGGTACGGGAGAGCAGATATCTGGGCACGAAGAGGTGCAATTCTCTCGCCTGGAGAAGCTGGCCGGACACCAACTTATTGACTACGTTAACGCGCGTCTGCCAGGCTTACGATTACAACTCCAACCACCTCGCAAAAGGCACCTGGACCAGTACCTTGCTATTGACAGGCATAGTCTGAGAGGCCTGGAAATACTGGAAACGTCAAGAGACGGCTTGGGGAAGGGCAGCCTCTTCCATGTGGTCCGGAGAACCGTCACACCTGGCGGCTCGAGGCTGCTGCGAGATCGGCTAACTGCTCCATCGGGCTCTATTGGAGAGATTGACGAGCGCCTAGACCTAGTTACTCTATTCTTCGGCAATGAAGATCTTCGCGAGTCAGTCATCCAACTCCTCCGTCGAACACACGACGTGCAGCGGATTGTCCAAAAGTTCACACTGAACAAAGGTGACGCTGATGACCTGATTAGCTTGGCAAGAGCAATTCAAGAAACTGCTAGCATACAAGTTACACTACGAGAAGCGCTTGAGAGCGTGGATGATGGTAGCACACGAGTTGCTTCATTATTACAGGACTTGTTGGGCAAGTTTCACCTCGACGGCCCAACCCTTCTTGCGCATCAGATCTTTCGCTGCATTGACGAAGAAGGTCTGGCTCAACTACATCATCAAGAGGAAAATGAATCTGCGGAAGTGGCAGCTTCTGCTGCCGAGGCTCTCCGATCTACCTCTCCGGATGACATGAATATCCTACCCAAGAATGCACGTGTCAAAGCTCGACTGGCGGAGAATCGGTTTTCTGACCCCGACATGCACGATGCTTGGATTATGCGAAGAACGGCTAGTGAGACAATCGCCAAGCTCCACGAAGACTTGGATGTGCTGAAGCAGGAGAAGTCTGCGCTAGAGCAAAAGCTGCAACAGGAGCTCAACACCAACTCCCTGACGCTGAAGTGGACGCCTGGTCTTGGATACACTGTACACGTCAAGAGTATCGCTGCAATCAACCGTGGAAAAGAGGTTGTCAAAGATCGCTTCGTACCCTCAACCAAAAATGCCCGCTCTTTTTACCTGACAGAATGGTCAGGTCTGGGCAGAAAAATTGACCAAGCCAGGATGTACATTCGCACCGAAGAGACAAGGTTACTCGGCGACCTGCGGCAGCATGTAATTCAAAACATCGTGGCTCTTCGACGAAATGCTGTCGTTATTGACGAGTTGGATATAGCAACTGCCTTTGCGAGCTTGGCAAGCGAAGAGGGTTGGACTCGACCTGTTCTTACAACAACGACCAATCATAACATCCTTGGCGGGCGACATCCGACGGTGAAGCTGGGTCTCGAAGAGCAGGGACGATCGTTTGTAAGTAACGACCTGAACTTGAATGAGCACAAGCAACTTTGGCTAGTGACCGGGCCGAACATGGCTGGCAAGAGCACCTTTCTACGGCAAAATGCTCTGATCACCATTCTGGCTCAGGCTGGCTCTTACGTTCCTGCTCAGTACGCCGAAATCGGCCTGGTAGACCAGATCTTCTCACGTGTTGGTGCTGCTGATGACCTGTTCCGAGACCAGTCAACTTTCATGGTAGAAATGCTGGAGGCTGCAGCGATTCTCAAGCAAGCAACAGCAAGATCCTTTGTCATCATGGATGAGGTGGGAAGAGGAACGACGCCCCAGGATGGCATAGCGGTTGCATATGGCGCACTGCACCATTTGCACAACATCAACAAGTGCCGCACGCTGTTTGCAACCCACTTTCACACCCTTGCAGACCTCACACACGACTGGACGAGGCTGGCGCGGTATTGCACTGATATCACCACCGGCCCTTCGGGCTCCTTCACTTTCCAGCACAAGCTCAAGCCCGGTGTCAACCGGCAATCCCATGCTCTCAAAGTGGCGAGACTGGCCGGCATGCCCAACGCAGCACTGGACGCGGCTGAGTCAGTCCTGCGTCAACTTAATTTGGAGCAGAGTGATAGCCATATACTAACAGAGCCTACGTCTGATCTCCTAGCTGTAGCTAGTTGATATGAACTCAATCGCCCGGGAATCTCGGCGGTTGTTGTATCTCGCCCGGCCCTGGTTTGGAGTCATTTACTGCCCCACACTCCTTGCACGTCCTGGCATCCATGTCCTTCTCAAAGGCGACCACAGCTTCCTTGATCTGAGTTCCCAAGTCCGAACAGTGGAAAGCGGCTTCGTGCAAGATGCTCCGACAGTTCTTGCAGTACCACCTCATTCGGTCGATCGACTGGGCCGGCCGTGCTTGCTCGAGCACAATCCCGACTGTATTTGCAAATCTCACAGGGTTGTGGGGCGTGTTGGCTGGCAGTAGGTAGAGTGAGTTCTCATGGATCGGCACGTCGACGAAGGTGTGTGGCGTGGTGGAGGTGTCGATTGTCTTGAGTAGCATGGAGCCTTTGTGTTGGTAAAAGAACTCGGGCGTTTCGTTGATGTGATAGTCGTTTCGCGCATTAGGGCCGCCCACGACCATGACCGTCAGACCAGACGTCTCGGGGGAAGAAGGGTGGTAAACACAGTAGTTGTTAATCGGTGGCTGGAGGAGGTGCGAGTTTTTTTCGAGCCTGTTGCCCTCAGCGTGGGTCTGGGGAAGGGCGGAATGGTATAATCACCATTTGGGCAAATTCAACGCCATTGAGACAAAGTTGCTGATTAATTACGCTTTTAGGCCTGGTACATGTGACGTTCAAGGAACTGCTATAGTGTCGTACTCACGGTGGTGGGCTAGGAGACCGTGATGGAGTTCCGCACGGAATTGTTATCCGAGTGTCATACTAGAGATCTGATAATATCTGAGTTTGAAAAATAGAGAATAGAAACTGATGGGCTAACCCCAAGTCACGTGATACATGATGTCAACTATCGCTACTGTTTTGAGTGTAGTACGATCTAGACACCACTTGCAGTTAAAGCTTCGCGGCGACAGAGACAGCGTACTCAGCCCACGGTTACGTTAATAAGTTAATGGGACGATTTCCTAAGAAGCGTCCTATCGGCGTAAAATTAGTCACATCTCAGGGTTTCGAGGCGGAAGCACCTCCATCCGCCAGCGGCCGTCTCTTCTCGCTGGTCAACTCCTTTGATGAATTTCCCGCACGCCGACCTTGGCCCGTCAAAGAGCTCTCTAAGTCCTTTCCCAGGTTTTCGCATATTACTTCTCCTGCTCCTTTCACACGTCAATTCACCATGTCCTGCCCCTACAAAAGACAGAAACTGAACAACAGTGACTCGGTTGATCCGGTGGATCTCCGCCGCCGGCGAGAGGCTTTTCTCTCATCTTTGGCCAGAGACATCTCTCCACCACGCTCCACGTGTCAAACCCCTGAAGTAGTCAATGCTGAGACTGCCCAATATCATGTGGCAAAACGTGGTTGCCCATCTCGAGATCCGCCGACTAGTGTAGAAACAGCATCCGACATATTTTCCCGACCAAGCAATGTGAACGGCCGCTCAGACAAAGACCCAAATCTCAAGCTCATACCTTCCCCGTTTAGGTTGACGACTATCAGGGATCTACCAGCTTCTGACAATATCGATACGGTCAGCCTGCACGACATTCTAGGCAATCCGCTGATCAAAGAGGCCTGGATCTTCAACTTCTGCTTCGATGTTGACTGGACCATGGAGCATTTTGACCCAGACATTCGACACTTGGTTCAGGTCAAGATCATTCACGGGTTCTGGAGACGTGAAGACACTAACAGGATCGCGATTGATACGGCTTGTGCTCGATGGCCAAATGTCAATGCTGCCAAAGCATACCTTCCAGACCAATTCGGCACTCATCACAGTAAAATGTTTGTTCTTTTCTGCCACGACAACACCGCCGAGGTCATCATCCACACCGCTAATATGCTGGCCAAAGACTGGACCAATATGACGCAAGCGGTATGGCGCAGCGGTCCGTTGCATCAGCAAGGGAGCTCCGATGACGACGCTCCAGCACCAATTGGTTCCGCCTCAAGATTCAAACAAGATCTGTTGGCATATCTCAAAGCGTACAATAAGCCGTGCAAGGAACTGCATAATAAATTGTCATCATACAGCTTTGCCACTGTACGTGCTGCTCTAGTGGCCTCGGTGCCGTCCAAGATCAAGGTGCCGACAGGAGCTCCGAATCCTGCGGATAGGCTCTGGGGTTGGCTACAACTCCGGGCCGTTCTACGCCATGCGCACAGGAGACATGAGAATGAACCATCACACCCTCACCTGGTAGCCCAGGTATCTTCGATCGCCTCGCTTAACAAAGGTTGGCTAGATAATCTAGTAGAGGCAACAAGGACAGGTTCGTCAGCGCCTTCATTCTCCATCATCTACCCAACCGCTACCAACGTTGCGTGTTCCCTGGATGGCTACGCCGCTGGTGCCTCTATACATACCAAAGCACAGTCAGCAGCCCATCTAAAGCAGATCGGCAGCCTGCGGCCATACCTATGCCAGTGGACGAAATGGAAGCAAAGCAGATTCCGATCGGGCCGGGATCAAGCAGCTCCTCATGTCAAAACCTACGTACAATACAGCTCCAAACCAACACAGGAAAGCCTTTCCCAAGACGATGTCGATATTAACTGGGCATTACTTACCAGCGCCAACTTGAGCATGCAGGCTTGGGGAAGTTTGCCTCGCGGTGCTAAAGACGAGTTGTATGTCCACATCCAGAGCTACGAGATTGGCGTCCTAGTCTGGCCCGCGTTGTTTGGTGCGGATGTGGATGCAATAAGTCAAGAAGAAAAGGGCACTCCCGACCAACTGCAGAGCAAACAGAGCAATGTCCTTATGGTTCCTGTTTTTGGCAGGGACCTACCAGATGAGTCGCCACAGAGAGAGCATAGAGGCCCAGAAACTGTTGTTGGCTTCCGCATGCCCTACGATCTGCCCTTGACCGCCTACGGCCCAAACGAGTTACCGTGGAGCCTGCACAGTACCTATACTGAGCCGGACAGTTTGGGAAGAACATGGCCACCGGTGGAGGGGTAAGGAGGAACGAAAATAATAGAAAAAAAAGTTTCTTGGCTTCTAGTATGATGCCTTGTTCTGTTAATGCCGTTTTAAAAATGCATTCGTATGTTCAATCAGAGTACAACCAGTAAACATCGAAGTGATATCTACCGTAGCACTAATGGTTGGCAAACAACCCTTGGGTCTTGGCGCGCAATGAGTATAACGAACTTTAAATGACAGTATTACTGTATTAAAGCTAACTTAGCGTTAACTCATTACCGTTAACTTTAGTTAACCAACTTACTAATTTTGGAGAAAATTTTTGGGCGATTTTACCATACGACTAAAAACACTTGGACTGCGTTCTAAGCAGAGAAAAGCACGTCGCAAGAAAAGAACAGACTAAAGACTAAAGACGAAGGAAAGGGAGAGATGGCAATCAGAAGAAGAAGATGATCACTGAGCGCATCATCTTCTTCCCTTGACCACTCCTTTTTCTTGTCCTGTGCTGTGCAGTACTTTACTCAGCAGCTGGGCGAACAGTTCAATCGCCAGTGGTAGGTATTAGCCAACATCAAAAGAAAACCAAAGAAACAAATCCAATGTCGGCGTCTCTCCCACCACTCCGGTTCAGCGGCCATCAGGCGCTCACCTCGCGTCTGGTGTTGTCGACCCTCCTCGGCCGCACCATCCACATCTCCGGCATCCGACCCAAATCGCCGACGAACCCAGGCTTGCAACCATACGAGATCAGCTTCCTACGGCTGTTAGAATCCGTCACCAACGGCAGCCACATCGAGATCTCCTACACCGGCACGATTCTGTTGTACAAGCCAGGCCTGGTTACAGGCTCGGCTGCTGGTTCTGGCGCCAACGCACAGGGTGTGATCCGCCATGAAGTCGACAGGCGGAATGAGCGCGGCCTGGCCTATTTTCTGTTGCCGATCTGTTTGCTGGCACCGTTTTCCAAGGCCAAGTTCAACATCGTCTTCGCGGGCGAGGGCGTAATTACAAGCAGTGTCGAGAAGTATGGCGATATCAGTGTGGACGCAGTGCGCACAGCCGTTTTGCCGGTGTATCAGAAGTTTGGCATCGAGAGAGATATCGAGTTGAGGATTGTCAGGCGCAGTAATCCTGGAAGCAAGGGAGTGGGTGGGGCGGGCGAGGTACAGTTGCTGTTTGGACACCAGGTGAGACTGCCCAAGACACTGCATTTGATGGCCCCTGGCAGAGTGAAGAGGGTGCGGGGCGTGGCCTATGCGACTGGTGTAAGTGGTACGAATAATGCGAGGAGTATTGAGGCCGCCAGAGGAGTGCTCAATAAACTTGTTGCCGACGTTTATGTCTTCAGTGATGTCGGCAGTGCCGGTTTGGTGGCCGCTCCGACAAAAGATGAGCCGGGCAGGAAGCGCAAGCTCGGACTGGGCTTTGGGCTGAGTCTTGTGGCTGAGAGCTCGAGTGGCTGCCTGTTCTCGGCTGATGCTGAAAGTCCAAGTGATGGTGGCGAGCCCGCGGAAGAGATTGGAAAGAGAGCGGCGTACAAGTTGCTCGAGAGCATTGAGAGAGGCGGATGCGTCGCAGTTGAGACGGCCCCTACTGTGCTGACATTGATGGCTATGGGCACTGAGGACGTGGGCAGAGTGCAGATGGGTAAAGAGGTTGTGGCAAGTGAGAATGTGGTGCAGCTTGCGCGAGATTTGGCGGCCTTTGGCGCTGCCAGCTGGGGTTTTCGTGGGGCCGGCACCGAAGAGAAGGGTGACGAAGAAGATATGGTTGTAAGTGTGGTGGGCAATGGCATCGGGAATGTAGGCAGGAAGATTGGTTGAGCTCAATGCACCAAATGGATATACTGTACAAAATGGCCAATCTCAAATGGCAGCAAGTGGACCGATCTCACATAACAAGTCTATGAATACAGCACAACTTAACACCGCACGCCACACTTGACGGAATACACATCAAACTTTTAGCCACACAATATGACGGAAATATCAAACAGGGAAGCCAGCCCCATACTTCCCCCTTCCCCCTCTATTGTCCGAACTGAAAATCAACAACGCCATTGTGTGCCGCACAAATAACCCTAGCAGCCCACACGCCGTCTGCATTGCGAGCAGCTCATAGCACAATGTGTCCTCACGAAGCGGGCCCCGCCACACAAGCCAGAGATTGATTAGTGTGAGATTGCTCGTGCTAACAATTTGGTTTGTCTTGGGGTCAATTTCCACCTGCAGGAGGTTCAGTTTCTGTAAGACCAAGAAAATCGCCGTGAGAAGCTTGCTGGGTGGTCTCTCTGGCGGCCAGGTCGTTACGGACGGTTCTCGCAGACCCGTCCGAGCGTTATACTTGGGTAGGCGGTGTCGCGGACATGGCACAATTTTGAATAGCTGCGGCACCGAGTAGATGAAATTTAAGATTTGAGGGATCAGCAACAGCAACAGCGTCTTGCTAAAATGGGCCATGATGGCCACGACAGCGAAAGTCATGCCCGCAACGTAGCAGTACGTGTCCCCCACGAAGACACGAGCTGGATACCGGTTGTGAAGCCATAGGGCGAGGCTGACGCCAAAGAATGGGAGGAGGAGGTAGAGGGTCAGTAGGTGTGCTTGCGATGCAGGATGTGGGTTTTGGGCGGTGTATGTGTGATTGAGGACGGGGTTGAATGTGAAGGGGATAAGATACAGAGATGAGTTGAGAAGTAATAGAAGTGTCAGAACAATGGATTGTCCGACCTCGAGGCCGTTGATCCCAGCAAGGATGTTGATACTGTTAGGTGCGAAAATTGACAGCGCTGCCATGTAAACGTAGTATAGCGGTCCCAGAGTGATGAGTGGTGGGAGAAATCTTAGCAAAGGCGTTGGGGTGACGATTGTGGTGACACCGAAATCAACGTAGTAAACAATTAACAGAGGGATGCAGGCAAATGCGGGGATGAAGAACTTGTGTCGCCATCGAAGGTCGAGTATGTCGTCGGCAAGCCCCAGGATGGTGGCGGCTTGAAGAGTGTTGAGTGCAGATTGATAGGAAGACAGTTTTGAATGCGGAAATCGCTGTAGGAAGCGACCTGTCTCCACCTGACTAGCGGTGATGACAATGTCGCGATTGCCGCCACCTGATGTCGCAACAATAATGTCCTTGTAGAAGGCAAAGGGGATGAATGCCATCAGCACAAGGAGATAGACCGCGCTACTGACTGCTCCCATTGACTCCGGAATGTATTGAGGATTAGCCTTTCCAAGGTCGCGACCTTTCAGACCAGCTGACATAAAGGACGGGCCAGACCATCGTACGAAGGCGTAGGTTAGGGCGAATGCTAGGAATGAGAAGGCAATACTAGCAGCTATCGGTGCCCCTTCACCTTGCAGAGTATTGAAGAGGACAGCGAACGAGGCAATAGCGACAGTGAGGAGTGTCCATCTCTCCGTCCGACTGAGAGCCGACATCTTTGCTTTGAGTCCAGTAAAATGTGAGCCTTGAAGTGCTAAAGACAACTATCCAGAACAGATGGCTCAGGGTTGAAGCAGGATTCTGGCGCTGGTTGCTTGGAAGATATTCAAGCTCATGTAGGGCAGACCCATTACTCCAGCCATAGAGGGAAAACCAAGGCAAAGTGAGCTGCCATGATTGCACACTGAAAACATGTTGGAACAAGCTCTAGTTTTCTCTCTGAATGCAAGGCCACAGTGCCAAGTGAACACCTGTTGTTTAAGGGGAAACTTCGCAAAAAGGTTTTTCCAGACTGTGTTCCTACTGTTAGAGCACTCTGTGTATATAATTATGTAAGTTAATGCATCACTGCTGCTGCTACCAGACAAAGTTGTAACTACAGAATATCATTTATCCAGGGGTCTTGCTACACTGATGATTGACTCTACTGTATTTATGAATAACAAACTTCTCTTCTTTTTGGAACTACCATGTCCTTTCTTGTCACACGATATGTATGTAGATGAAGAACAAGCCTGTATCTATTAAAGGCTACATGTCAGTGACACATAACTTCTGTGTTCATGGTGCAGCTGCTGTATTGATTTCACAACTCCTTGGGATTCACTTTCATCGTTAATCCGGCGCCGAGACCGCTGTGGGACGAAATGGAGGAAAGAGGCCCGATCACTGGATTAGGTTTAGTCCGATCCACTCTATCAAGCGATATGATTGGCTTCTTGATATTCTCCTGAGGTCTTGGCACTCATCTGCCACGTTTCATCGGTAGCTTCGAGAATCTCCTCCTAGACAGACAGATAGACAATAGATGATCTGATCTCATGACTCGAGCGCAAGAGGCGCACCCTATGGTAGACGATCCATCAACCGCATCCAGGCTGCCCTCCGCACCTCGTCGTGGCGAAGTGCCCGAAAAATACTAGTATGCATCTATTTAAAATCTTCAGCCGGGTATTCGTATGAGGTATTCGATTCGAGATGATTGCACTCCAAATTGCCGTCTCCGTAGTCAATGGTCAGCACTTAACTTAGGGTTCATGCCACCGGAGCTGATGCTGTAGAAGTTCACGACAGCGCGTCCGCTAGGACAGATCAAAGGCGAACCATCCTACTCTTCACCTCATGATCCACGGCGACGGGAGAGTTGTAGAATACTACTCATTCTCTGCAGAATATAAATAAGCCTTGAAAAACACCTCCTTGATATCTTTCCGATCCACCATGAGCAGCACAATCGTTCTCGACCTCACCCACGGAGAAGCCGCCACCGTCCTCGCCATCCTGACCCAACGCTCTGAGCAAACCGCCTGTCGCCTCACCGCCAAATGCTCCATCATCCGCGGCCGCCTCACCATCAACGTCACCCTCAAGTTCCCCGGCACCAAGGACGAGCTCCGCCTAGAATACAACGCCGGCCGCTTCACCTGCATCAAGGAACACCGCGACCATGACACCGAGCACTTTCACTTCGAATGGCTGGCGCCTCGTGAGCGCACTGCTGCTCCTGCCGACGGCAGTGCAGGCGATTCAACTGACGGCCTATAATACCCCCGAGTGCGAGGACAGCGTCGTCATCAGCCTCAGCCTCGTTATAAATCAACAACAAGCCTTATTGTGAAAAAGTAGGATCGATAGCTATGGGAATCATATATCAAACTATTCTATCTGTTAACAGGTGAGAATTCCTAGCATCAAATTGGGGTTCGATTCGAGTATAATCGTCAGGTCGCGTGTAGCAGGCTGTGAACGGCAGGTCAGAGATGACGAATGATTGCTAATCCAACATTATAAATCAACAACAATCCTTATTAACTTAACTCCATTAATAATATTATATAGACGCACGCTTGAGCATTTCCCCCAACCCATTGTCCACTGCACTCCTCTCCCATAGATCAAGCAGCCAGCTGTATCCTCTTGTCTACATTAAATAATACAAGAGCAATGGCTTCAGTTTTTATTACTGGTGCTTCCAGAGGCTTCGGACTTGCACTTGCCCGCGAGCTTGTTTGTCGCCCAGCTTCTGACATTAGCAAAGTGGTTGTATCTGCACGAGGAGACTCCCCCGCCTTAGATGAGCTTGTCCAGAAGTCGCCGGGTCGGGTCGCTTTTGTCAAGCTTGATGTCACCGACCAAACCTCTATAAAGAGAGCAGCGGCCGAAGTTAAGACAATATTAGGAGAAAAGGGCCTAGACATCTTGATTAACAATGCTGGAGTATGCCAATACGCTTTCGAGGGGCTTAAATCAATGTAAGCTTCCGCCGGCCAAAGATGTAAGGAGATCGATGCGCTAAACATACCTAGGGATAACCTTGAAGAAAGCTTCATGATCAATGTTATGGGAGTCCACTGGGTGACTCGAGAATTTCTTCCACTTTTGCAGAATGGCTCCCTCAAGAAAGTTGCCAATATGTAGGGCCATAACTTACCACTCAACATCTTCTCAGCGCTAATAAAGACCAAGCTCAACTACCTTGGGTTCCATAACGCTAGCTCCTGCGGTTGCTGACATCCCCGCCCCAGCCTACAAGATATCAAAAGCAGCTTTGAACGCGCTTACCGTCCAGTACGCTCTCGACTACGAAAAGGAAGGCTTTACCTTCATAGCACTCTGCCCTGGTGTCTGTATCCATTCCCTTTTCCTCTTCTAGCTTGGATATTGACCTTGATGTTTAGTGGATGAAAACCGATCTGGGAGGCGGCGAAATAGCAGATTTGACCCCCGAGCAAGGTGCCAAGGCTTCATTGGATATCATCTTTAAAAAAGGGCAGGAGCTCAATGGACAAATGCCAAAGGTTTTTGTCAAGGGTTGGGAGAATGCCAAGGCAAGAAATGTGTATGATGGGACTAATGCTCCATGGTAGTGATTTTCTGCATTCCTAATGCACATGCGTCCTAAGATAGATATCTAAGGAAAAACAAAGTGGACTTGGTTGGCTTGGTTTTCTTTGTCACGTGAATCCCCTTTGATTGTTCACCCTGCAAGGTACTTTCAGAAAGCTTACTCTGGTACATGGATTAATTTTGTGGAACTAGCGATTTAGTGTTTTTAGTGCCATCGCTGTCCTAAATTTTCTAGCGATAAGTGGAGTCAAGGGTTAGAGGCGGAAAAAGTTGACAACTCAAATGATGCCAGAAATCGCCAATTCCCTGCCGCTAAATAGGTAACGTTAATTAGTGCAATTTCTTAGTTCGACAAAATTAATCCTCGTAGCATAGTAGTTTTCAATGCAAACTAACTCTGTAGCCATACCCCATTTTGTTTAGTGTGCTGAATCTCTTACCACGCTATTGATGAGAACAAGCTATTCTTGCTGCTTGTTCTACGCCTTCTGTATATTGCCTCTACTTTTGCAGTTGGCAGCGCAGAATCACCAATCATATCACTAAGCTTCACAAGTTGGGAACTCCATGAATCCAAGATGGACGACTCCGAGTGCTTCGACCCTGGGCACGAAGATCGAGTAGTGGTTGTACATACCAACTTCGACGGAACAAGATTCTTGACTGGCTCCCTTGATCATAGAATCAAAGTGTGGAATCTCAATCCAAAGACTAAAGAACGAACTCTTCTCGACACTTTCACAGCCCATGATGCGTGGATCATAGACGCTAAGTTTACCGACCCTTCCGTTGGTTCGTTCATTGGCACCATCGGCGGAGATCTCTGCTTCAAGCTCTGGGAAGAGGACAAGACGCAAGCACCCAACTCTGGTCGCCGGTTCAGGCATGTTATTACGATTCCGTCAACGCCACGAGTCGTCTTCACCAGCCTCGATTTCAAAACGGTAGACCAGGTGTACATCTATCTTGCTCTCATCGACAAACAAGGCCTGCTTTCTGTATACGAGCCCGCCGATCCCGACAATCTTGCCGAATGGACTCTGCTCGACCAGTTCCACGTGTACGCTCCTGTTCCAAACCGTGGTGATGAGACTAGCTTCCGCCTCTGCTTCGACAAGAATTCTACTCCGCTCGCGTACATGAATAGTCTGTCAGATGACGACAAACAGCTCGGTCTGTTGGTATCGGGGATGAATGAAGTCAAAATCTACCACTCTGTTGCCGATACAGAAGATTCTGCCCCTCGCGCGATCGAGAATGGAGAGTCACATCGCCTCAGCTTTCACGAGGCTTTCCAGTTTCCTGCTCATTCAGACATCATTCGTAGCATCGACTGGGCTCCTTCCAACGCCCGTGGGACTGAGCGGATTGCAAGTGGCTGCAGAGATGGCACCATACGCATCTTCGAACTTGCTGCAAATCCTGCCGCGGAAGACAGTACCACAGCTCCTCCGTCCGCGAGACGAGGCGAAAACACGATTACGCGCAGTCGTCCTCCACAGCAGTCGAGTCTGACGTCCGCCATCACCGGGCGAGCCAGCAACGGCGCGTCCAAAACGACACGGCGAGCAAAGAGCAACCTCTTCTCATGGACATATCAGCTTGAGCATATCACGGCCATTTCTGCTCATGGCGAGTGTTGGTCAGTGCACTGGGACCGACAGGGGAACACACTGATGACGGGTGGTAATGATGGAATCACGAGACTGTGGAAGAAGAGCATTGAGGATGGTGAATGGCTGCTGTTCGCTGAGCACCGAGCACTGAATGCCGAAGAAGAGTGATATCAAACACGACCGGGGGCGACGTTTGGTGATGATACCGCGAGAATACTGTTGACATATGACAGGATACGGAAGAATGTGGAGAAGGCTTGATAACTTTATCTCGGGGTAAGGCGATTGCGGAGGAAGCCAATAATAATTGGACGGACGATGAGCCATTTGTTGCGCCTGATTTGAATGAAACCGCCCTTAGAGGTCTAGATGATCCCAATATAGTTTAGCGCCACCTCCGCTTCCCCAAGCTCGTAGAACCCCCGACTTCTCACACGACCACTCTTCATTCGTCGTCCGATTTTTTTCTGGGCTTCCTTGTTGTAGAGATGGCTTTTGTAATATGGCGACAATAACAGAAGAGGAGTGTTCATCGATCAAAGGAAGCCCGAAACTGCACCCCCCCACCCGCCATGCTTCATTTGCTGGCTCTGGATCCCAAGATGGGTCCCTTCCGTCGCCGCCGCACTCTCACAAGAGAAGCGTCGACCAGATGATGGGTACCAATGAGACCCCTGCCTCGCGCAAAGGTAGGGCTTGCATGGCATGTCGCAAACTCAAAGTCAAGTGTGACAGTCTTGAAAAGGGGACTGCCGGTTGCTCGCGATGCCAGCGCATGGGGCAGGATTGCATTACGGCGAAGCGTCTTCGAATGAGCCTAGACGACGCCGAGGGGTAAGTATTACGAGTGGAAAAGTCTCTTTTATATTTGTGTGTGTGCCGACGTGTCAGACTGACTAAGGTAGGCGCGAGCACCAGGCGCTCCTCCGCCTGGAGAGGGCGACAGAAGATATTCTTGGCAGGCTGAAGATGCCCTCGCTGGAATCGTACTCAGGAGCGCCTAAACTGGTGCCAGAGTCAGTGGCTCAGACGACGCGAGAGAACTCTCGCGAGCCAGCTCAGCAAGTCGACCAGGACCTTGCAGGAGCACCGATGGAGGGCCTGTACGAGGCCACCCAGCTGAATATCCTGCGAGCGCGGCTGAAGCATGGGGATCCGACAACCAAAAACGGGCGGCGGAGGATAGAGTCGGATTTGATATCTCAAGGTCTGATCACTCTCGAGGAGGCCGAGGACATGTTCCATCTGTAGGTTTTATTTGGCACTGGCGTGGCTAATCAAGTCAAGTGCTTAATTAGGCTAACGAGTGTCATGTCAGCTTCAAAACAACGCTCTCGCGGTACCTTTTCAATGTCACTGTACGCGAGGACAGAACGCTTCAATCAGTGCGCGAGTCATCGACACTTCTCTTCACGGCCATCATGGTGGTCGCGTCGCTCCACATCCCGCATAAGGAGCAGGTGCATCTGCTGTGCCACAAGCAGCTGCGGGACCTAGTCGCCTCGTCCATGTTTGATCGAACTCACACGCTCGAAGACGTGCGTGGACTGTGCATCGCGGCCTTCTGGTTGCCGGATCTTTCGTGGAAACTGTCAGGTCACTGCGTGCGCATGGCGACCGAGCTCAACCTCCACCAGGCCTTCTACAAAGCATTCTACTCTACGCGATCAACGTCGAGCGACCGCGTGGAGGCACTGGAACGAGCGCGCCTATGGTATCTGCTATACGTGCTCGACCACCACTTCTCCATTGCCTACGGCCGGCCACCGGTGATCTCAGAGATGCCAGCAATCCGAGAAACCGACCTCCTTCTCGGGTCGCCAGAATGCACCCCATCCGACCGGCGGGTGATTTCACAAGTCACCCTCTTCGTCATCCTGTCACGCGCATACAACGAATTCGGTCTGGAAGCCGAACGGCTGATGGGCGAGGACGAGCAAACGCTACTCATCCACGCACAGTTCATGGAAGACTTGCACCGATGGCGGCACACGTTCCGCCACGCGCTTGCAATCGACACGCACGTCGGCGACTACCCTGCCCTCGGCGTCGACCTCCACTTCCACTTCGCGAGCATGATGCTCAACTCACTCTCTCTGCGCGGACGCCCGCTCCCATTGCTCTCCGGGCTGCCGACAGCGTTACGGCCGATCGCGCTGAACGCGCTCGAATCCGCGCACGCCATCCTCGCCATCGTGCTTGACGAGCCGGACATCCGACGATCGCTGGTCGGTGTGCCGCTCTACCTGCATGCAGTCATTGCATTCGCGGTTGTCTTCCTGATCAAAATGTCATCCCGCTGGAAATCGATCGGCGTAGCAATCGACCCCGAAACCCACACGCGGCCGATGATCGAGGCCGTAATCGGCAAGCTGAAGCAATGCACTGCGGGCAAGGGCCACATCCTGTACAACATGGCCTCGGGGTTTGAGCGGCTGCTGCAGCGGAATATTGCCGGTTTTAGTGGTGGCAGTGGCAGTGGAAGTGGCAGTGGCAATGGCAATGGCAGTGGTGCTGGTGCTGGTGCTGCTACCAATGTGAATGTCAATGGTCATGATGGCCATGGTAATGGCGTGCCAGTGCTGACACAGCAACCGCTGCCACCACGGCAGCAGCGCCGCCAGACGCGGCAACGACAACAGCCACAGACGGCCAGCAGCAGCAGCCACCACATATCCACTCTTCCACCTTCCGCTCGCCAGGACCGCGACTACCTCCGCTCCCAAACCACGGCGACAACAGCAACCACATTCACAACGACGACGAGTCAAGTGCTGCGCGATAGAGCTACAAGCACAGCAGCAGGTTCAGGATCAGGAACCGGGTACGATCAATACGAAATCTCGCCGACTTCAGCAACGTACGGTGGGTGGCAGACAGAGGACGACATGATATGGAGCATGGGGTATGATTTGCTGAACAGCCAGCCGGAGCTGAATTCGAATATGGGCATGTTGGGCATGGTTTTCAATGGCGGTGAGGAGGATGAGAATGGAGGCGGAGAGGGCGGAATATACCAGATGTAGTAGTACGAATGAGGAATTGCAGCTAATGCGAGCAGAGCAGCCTGGATTTTATTGGTTATCAGGTCGGCTTATTTTATTGTCCTTGGTAAGTTAGCGCTGATGGTAGTGAATGGCGGTGCAGGACTGAGGAGATATATTATATCTCTACATATATATATGTGTGTGTATACGGGGTCGGGGGGTGGGAAAATCTCTCAAGGAAAAATTGAGTTATGACAATGATACCATTGGAGACGAAACATGATAATAATTGGGATTGGGATAATGAAAAATGATACGGTAATAGGATGATTATAATTGGGATCTAGTTAACTCTCCCACCTTCACCCCTTCTTCTGTGCTACAGATTCAGGAAAGGACAAGCCAAACGCTGGCTGAGAAAAATGCAACAACCAGAAAGGCAAAGCTGCTGGCCAACCACGCGCGCGCCCTGGAATCTTGTTGGTCTCTCTAGGCTAACAGACAGACAGACAGACAGACGGATCACGCTCAACTCCAAGCTCACATATATATTACCAATCAGGTTTCTTTATATTAGAAAAAAAATTACGCCTACTCTCATCGTGCAGCACAATCCAGTGCAGCGCAGCGCAGCGTGATAGTTAAATAACTTAATAAGCACTTCCCTCCTTGGCACGGACATGGTCAAGGGAAGGAGTCTGCTGTCGTCGTCGGCGACGGAGTGCGAGCCACTCGGCGACAGCGGCGGCAGCGGTCAGGAGGCCAAGGATGAACAGGGGGATGAGATTCCACCTCCAGCCGCGCATTACTCGCAGTTCCTGGGTGATCTTGACGCGGTCCGAGTGGTGAATGAGTGGCACTTGGTGTAGAATGGCGATGAACCAGTTCTCAGGAGTCCACTTGTGCAGCGGGTACATGAGCGGGTCGGGGTTTTTGGCGGCGACGGCGAGGTCGATGGTCTGGTTGTTGGTCTGGTGAGTGACGATGAAGGTGTAGATGAGGGCGGCGAGGGTGAGCAGGTTGGATAGGATGGTCATGACGACCCAAGAGGAGAAGATGGCGGATGGGCCGGGTGCTAGTGGCGGTTGTTGTTGCTGTTGTCGTTGCTGGGAGCTGTCGTAGCCATTCTGTTGGTAAGAGGTGGTAGAAATGTCAGCGGCAACGCGGTCGTAGGTGATGTTGGCGCGTGGGCTCACTTTTGCAACGCGTCGCTGTTGGAGCCACAGAGCGAGCAGGCCGCCGAAGCCGACCAGGATGAGGGCGGTGCCGGCGGCGCCGTTGCTGGTGTGGCCTTGGTTGACGAGCGGGTACAAAGGCTTCCCATGGAGGCGGAATGTGGAGCCGGCAGGGTAAGAGACGTCGAACCATTTACCCGCGCGACGGTGCAGGAAACCGACCATGGTGCCGATGAGGCCGACTTCGATGACAGCGTCGACCATCAGGATAGGCAGGAGTATGTACAGCGCGGTGAGAGACGGTGAGCGCATGATTTGTTGGCCTGATGTTATGCACACTTTTTGGAGCGGGGTACCGGTATTGCAGAAGTTATTGCTGAGAGTATAAATACTAGAAGATGCAGCTGGGCTCAATCCAGTGCTGGCGCCATGATGTTAGCCTAACTTGATTGATATAAAGGACAAATAAAGCGTTCAACGACGCAACCGGCGGAAGCCCAAGCAGACATCTTGACTCGCCTGAATGGGCGCCTTGCCGGTTATGTTATGTACTGTACAAGTCATCGGGCAGGCCAAAAGGGTTTCAGAGCTCGTTTAGTAGGTCGTGGCTAATCAAATCATTCCGTGATCCAAAGAGTAAAATTATCAGTGGAAAAGCTCGGGGGTCTGATGCCTGTTTCGGGGGCGAGCCTGGGCCTAAAATTGGGGCTAGACTGCATGTTGGCCAAGGTCAGCCAGGTCCTCTGTGCTAGGGTCCAGTACTAAATTACAGCCCCCACCTATCGCCTAACACCAGGTATTTTTGATAATGCACGTACCCCCCAAGTGCCGGGTGAAGTTATTAGGCGGGCCAAAGTGGTGAGGCCAGGGATCAGGCAGACAGGTTGGCCTTGGCAGGCAAACTGGATTGGTGATTATTTTAGGCGCAAGCCAATAGGCCGTGCTAGAATGCTGGGTAAGCATGCAAGAGCATGCCCTTTACCCCAGCATAGAGACAGGGCAATGTTGATGCTGATGAGATGAATACAGTGCCTATGCTCTATATTACACAGAGCCAAAGCCACAAGGCTGTGCTGGAGGAAGGGCCGGGTCATGCTTGTTGGTAGCGGCTTCCTCATCTCTCCGGCCTTGTCAGCCTTGGCGGCCTTGAGCGGCTAAGGGGTCGCACAGGGTCATGCTTGATAGCTCTTCCTCACCTCTCTGGCCTTGTTGGCCTTGGTGGTGTCGGACAGCTCGTTGACCAGCCACTCCAGGATGGTCTCATAACAGAGGACGAACTGTCTCAGATTCTGGACCATGCTCAAGCGTTGGTGTCGGAAGTCCTCAACGGTCTTGGAGATGAGATCTTCGTCATCGCGGTGGATCCAGGCCTCCGAGTCGACTTCCATTCTGTCATGGTGGGGTTGGTGAGGCTGTGCGTGTGCTAACCTCTGCCTCTTTAGCATGTCGATGACGGAATCAATGGTACAGTATGTGCCGGTGCGACCGCAGCCGGCACTGCAGTGGACCAGGATCGGTGTCTCATGGCCGGGGGCGGGTTCGGCAAGGCCCTTAGTGGCCGAGGCAGAGCCGTCATTGCGGACACACTTGTTGACGAGGTTGATGAGGGCGAGAATGACGGAAGGCGAGGTAGGGGCGCCAAAGTCAGGCCATTGGACGTATTGCAGCTGAATGACCTCGCGGGGCGGGGATCCAGCCGAGTCACAGAGGCGCAATGTGCGGATAATGACCGAGGCCGGAGCGGAAGCTGGTGACTGGACGGGCTCGGCATCTCTGTCGGAGGCCATGTGGTTGTTGGTGGTTGCACGGCGTGGGCCGATGCTGGGCCGCGTGGTGGAAACGGGGCTCTTGAGTGAGGGCCTTGGCTCGAGAGAGACTTGGCGTTCAGAGAGCAGCGTGGCCTTCAGCGAGCCGCCGTAGTCGGCTGTCTTCCAGTACGGATGGCTCTTGAGCTGTCCGCCTTCAGATTCGGCCGTCAGCATGACGATGACGTTGACATGCTGCTCCCAGACGACGCGCCAGAAGTCGTTGAAGGTGGAGGGAATGGGCGCCTGGGTGGCTATGTAGCGTCGATTGGAGTATTCGGCCTTGACATGGCTGGCGTTGATGTAGTCGCAGTCGCCACGGCCAACACCCTGCAGCCTGACTCTACAGTGGTCGTAGGGGAAAATGTTGTTGTATCGGTTCTTCGAGCCCTTCTCGATGCCCGCCACCTGGACACGGGTGGGCGATTGGGGAGTGGTGGGGCTTCTGTAGACGACTTTGGTGGAAAGGGCATTGCGCATGCGTTTCTGTTCGCGTTTCTCAATCGCCAAGAACTTGTCCGACACAGTCTTGCCTTGGTCACTAGCCCTGCAGGCTGTCTTGAGCCAGGCCGGGAGAGCGTTTTCCGAGCGCTCGGTCAGGTTGCGAGGCTTGTTGATGGGCAGTTGGCCTACGCCATCGAGCAGATCCATGTTCTGGCGGATGTTGGCGAAGAAAGGATTGGCAGCACACTCAGCCGCAGGCATGGTGCAGCCTCCTGCCACGGCCAGAGCATGGCGATCGGGCGGCGCGATAGACAGCGCCTTGTCGGCCGTTGGCGCACCGCTGTTGATGGGTCCTGTGTCGACCAGGTCGGGGGCGAGGCGGGCAAAGGCGTGGAAGCCGCCCTTGACGACGAGAGAGTCCTTGTCCCAGCCTTCGGAGGTGAATTTCTTCAGCACGTTGAAGCAGGTCACGGCCTCTTTAGCTTGGGTGGAGCAGGCGTCGTAGACCACGATGTGGTCGCACTCGCGCCATCGTTCGAACCGTTCCCGGTCTGCAGCGCGGGAGAAGGTCTCAGCAAGCCGGCACAGGGTGAAGGAAGGCCGCTTCAGCAAGGTGGTCGGGATGCACAGATTGAGCGCACCTCGGAGACGGGCAGCGGCACATTGCTGGAAGACACGCAGGTCCAAGATCAGCACGCGAGCAGGCTGGCGGAGAAGATCTGCCACCGCTTGGGGGCCGACTAAGTGCGGTTCGTGGTCTTTGGGCGAAGGCGGCAAAGTATCGGAACGGCGAGTGATACCAGGAATGGGAGCCGCGGCCGCGGCGGCCTTCAAGTCATTGACTGGCAGGGACAGTCTGGCGCTCTCGTGATGGCTCACATTGTGCCTTGAGAGCATCGACACGGGCGAGTGGGCGCGGGGAATGTCGAGGGGCTTGGGGGTGGCGTCAGGCTGGTGCTGGTGCTGGTGCTGGTGCTGGTGCTGGCGCTGCGACGGCGACGGCGGCGGCGGCGGCGACGAGCCGCGGTTGGGCGTGGGCGTGGACAATCTGGACAGGCTGGACCCGAGGTGGAAGCGGCCAGAGCCCTTTTCGGACTGTCTCCTGAAGGCGTCGAAGTTGGGGTTGGCCTCGGGCGGAACCGGGCGTGGCGAGCTGGCGCCATTACTGGGGGCGCTGTAGTCGGGAAAGACCCAGTTCTGGCGGGAGTGGCGGCCGGTAGCCGACTCGACGGGAATAGAGTCCTTAGTAGTAACGACGAGGCCGAAGTAGCTGGTGCTCGGGCTCGCGCTGGCGCTCGCGCTTGCGCTGTGGGCGGCGCGAGCAGCGGGCGAGAGGATCGGGGGCATGGACTGGCCGACAGAGACGGGTCCAAGCGGGCTGCGCGGCGTGGTGGAGGGCCGCGACGACCGCGAGGACGAGTGTTGGTGAGAGTGGCCGTAGGCGTGGGTGGGCGACTTCAACGTTGTTGCCGCCGACATCGCTGCGGCCGTGGCCGTGGTGACACTGACGGCGGTGGCAGCAGCACCGAACACACGTCAATGCTGCACGTCAATACGTCATGCTCCAGGAGCACGCGACCTCGGAAGGGCGAGCATCATGACGAGGCGACATTGGGCGGCAGCAGGCTAAGAGTGATAATACTGTAGTTATAGGGTCCAAGTCTGAGGCGGCAGCGGCTGATGTTCCTAGCGACGGATTGCGTGGGGGGTGTATGGGCAGAAGACGGCGAAGGGTTGTGGTTGGCGTGGTTTGTGGCGTGCCTGGTAGGATGAGATTACACAGACTCAGTGGCGAATTAACGAATTAGGCCATCTGTCGTTGGACAGAGTCGATGAGACACTTCACAGAAGCGAGATGAGCAACGAGGGAAGTGCATCGAGCGCGCGGAGCAGCCTCAGCACTCAGGAGTCGGGCAGGAATCGGGGCCTGTGCCATAGGGGGCGCTATTCGAATGACTGTACTAACTTATTAGAACACAACCGACCCATCGCGATGTCGTCCCTCCACAACGGCGCTGCTGCACTATGACATGGACGGCGTGCGATGACGGCATTTCTAAGTTCTGGGACCAAGGAAGCAGTCGTAAGGGCCCCAGTCAGCCACACCGGGCCCAGGCGCGCTCTGCCGCCGACTCGCC
This sequence comes from Chaetothyriales sp. CBS 134916, assembly GCA_003709845.1. Lineage (NCBI taxonomy): Eukaryota > Fungi > Ascomycota > Eurotiomycetes > Chaetothyriales > Domatiomycetaceae > Domatiomyces > Domatiomyces globalis. The sequence goes on from QQXO01000047.1 coordinate 34,111, forward strand.
TGGAGTCGACGGCCGTGGTGATTGCAAGCGAGCCCATTCATCAACAGACTGGGCCCGCTTGTCATCCTTAGGCCGTGACGGGCGCTGATCACTGACGATCGCCCAGCAGGTGACATGATCCTCCGAGACTTGTCCAGGCCACCTGGCACCGTGATTCGCCTGTAACTCCACCTACTACGTACCCGCCCACCAGCCTACTCGCCCACTTTCCGACTTTCTTACCTTCACTTTCAGATCGCGATTATTCCACACTGACTTATTCTATAGGATATCGGATGAAACTACAATACAATTAGCCCTCCAGGACCTCAGAAATGGCCGTTTCTCGTCTACCCGTAAAGCTGCAGCCTTCTACTCTCTCCCTCGAAGTACTCTTCGCGATCGACTCAATAGCAGGCCAACTCGACAAATTGCACGCGCCACACAGCAGACCTTACCTCCTAAACAAGAGGAGATACTCGCACAGTGGTATCTTAATCTAGAAGCTATAGCACAGGCACCAAACCACGCGTAAATCCGAGAAATGGCCTCCCTTATCTTACAAGTTAATGGCTGTCTAGATGGCCTCGGCAAGAACTAGGTACCACACTTCCTACAACGCAATCCACGCGTCAAAACAAAGCTAGGACGTGTAATTAACTGTAAGCGTACATAATGGCTCCAAAGAGATACAATTAACACCTGGTTCAAGGACCTACTGGTTATTATTGAGCGCTATCAGATCACTGTGGATAACTATTAGAATATAGATAAGATAGGGACAGCTCTTAGACCCTGCTCAAACCAATCAGTAGTTAGGATATCTTCTACTAATTCATCTATTGTTAAGATAACAAATGAACGCGAATAGTGTACTATAATTAAAGCTATCAACCTATTTGGTCAATCCCTCACCCCTCTGTTTATCTTCAAGGTAAAGCACGTTCAAAACCAGTGGTTTATCCCTTCCTAGACCCCGGATTGGCTTTATTGTTCAAGTAAAGCTGTATTCACAATAAACGAGATTGGTACCAGGTGGTTAGAAGAGGTTTTTATCCCACAGACAGCTTATAAGCTTCGTCCAGGACAGTGGCGTCTCCTTCTACTTGATGGTCATAATTCGTATATTTCCAGTGAGTTTATAAACCTGGCCTATCTCAATCGTATCTGGTGCTATTATCTACTCCCATATACATCTCATGCTCTCTAGCCACTTGATATTATAGTCTTTTCACCTCTTAAGCAAGTATTTCGTACTCTGGTTGTATTTGAGAATCAATTCAATGATTTCGAGACTTAGAAGAAGGCTACCTTTCTGCTACAATATAAGCAGGCTCGAGAACATACTATTAAACCTACAAATTGCGCTACAGGGTTCAAAGCTATAGGAATTAAACCCTATGACCCTGAAAGAGTCCTCTCCTTATCTTGGGTTATTCAACCACCTCCTCAACAGCCTTAGACACCTCCACAGTAAGCTAGGAAACCCTACACCCAGCTATGGGATCCTACAAAGACACCTAAAGGTCCTCGGGATCTCCAGAATACCCTCTATACTCTTGGTTGTACTACAACTATTAGTCGAGATATCCGACTAGTCATATCCAAATCAAGCAAGGCCTTAGAACGGGCAAATGTCGAGTATGCAGCTACTAAACACCAACTCAGAGTCTACCAGCGTACAATAGAGAAGCTGAAGGCTAAGAAGAAGAAGAAGGAGGCTGTTAATCCAAACAAGGTGTTCATCGGGTTGAGAGATATTATGGCAGGGCCTGTACCCCTTGAGACACCTCCTCAGGATAATTGTGAGCAAGCTGTAGCTGCTATACCTGCACAGGCGCCAGGAGTAGATAGTGCAGGCTCGGAGGACCTATTTCTTGTAATTGCAAGTAATCTGCAAGCGATTCGATATGATTAGAATGAGAATTGTTGGAATGGCTGCAGGGAGAAAAGTGGGCGAGTAGGCTGGTGGGCGGGTACGTAGTAGGTGGAGTTAGCCAGAGTCAGCCTAGCGCAGCCCGGGGTTTTTACTGTAAAAGTCAGAGGTGTCATCAACAAGGGTCTTAATTTTGATCAAGTCAATCAAGCAGAACAAAATCGAGCTCTGGTTGAGGTCAGGGCTGAAGAATTGGGAATTCAACGCCCGCATGAGTACGGTATTATTAAAGCTGACATTTAACCCGTAGTCTCTTGTTCTCTTGTGTGATTGGAGACTGGAATTACTCCCGGAATGTTTGAGGATGTCAAGGTACGTACTTACAATAAAACGACCAAATCAAATCGGCTGAAGATCGCGAGTGGGTATCGATTGTTGAGATAGTATCCACTTTATTATTACAGTATTAAGAGGTAAACTTAGTCCTGTAGCCATATTCAAGAGTAAAAATAAACCATTGACGATCAGATCCACCTTTTTGCTTTTCACAACCTACCAGCCTTCCAAAGGGAAAATTGTGTCTTCTCCCTAATAGATGGCTATGGGAGTCATGTTACTGTTGATTTCATGTGGGAATGCTGGCAGAAGTATATCCACATCTCCTATTGCTCCATCATTTGTCTCATATTACACAACCACTAGATCTCACCTGTTTTGCGCCTTTAAAATCTTGATATGGATATCAGCTACTTGAATTAGCAATCCTTGACGATGCAGCACTTATCAAGTCACACTTTATCCAGTACTATAAGAAAGCTTGGCATAAGGGTCTCACCTTAACAAACATTCAAGCAGGGTGGAAATAAATAGGTATTGTACCTCGTGCACCTTCGAGTGTTATTCCAGTAGATCAATACGCGCTCTATCCGCAGTCAAGCAGCCAATAAAGTACCAGCAACACCAAGTAGGCGCAAAGTCCCAAATACTGATCGTGATTTAGCTGCACTTGAGGCATTGATTCAGACAGAGAGGCCGTTTTCGCGTAGTGTCCGTACATGTTGACGAGGGAATGGTGGGAATGGCGGGAATAGCGAGAATGATCAAATGCGGAATAGATGGTATCGTGATGAAGATATGCTCTGATTTCTCATATCTGGGAGTGACATCGTGAGGTCTTATATACACTAAACGAGTGAGTATTCCGCTCCGAGACCTTACGATTCTGCCTTGTTCTAATCCCGCTGCCTCGTCTTCTACCTAGATACCGATGGATTAGACGAGCTGTTGCCTATGTATCGGACTACCGTCTGCAATCCGTATCGTTACCCAGAGCTCAATAGGGTGTCGTTGTTCGATTGAGAGACGGCCACAATAGTTCCGAGAATGGGCGCGATAATGAGGAATATCGGATTGGTTGCTGCCTAAATCACGTGTATTCGGCATTGAGCTTCGTTCCAATTACGGTAGTCGGGGTAATGAGCGATACCGTTGAGGTTTAGACGTCGATTACGGTAATAAGAGTGACGAGAAAAGTTGATCGATGGATTATTGAGCAAACGAGGGAAAGACCAATCAAAGGACCAACAACAGTCAGGAGGCCTCAGAGCAATAACAGAAGGAGAGCTTTGGGTTCCTCTGACCCAATTTCCTGGGTAAATAGCTGCCACAGCAGGTGTTTATTGATTAGAAGGAGGTGTTGTCTCCGAAATGATTGCTTTGACCCGTATTTCGCTATACTTGCAAATCCCTGTTACGGGCACAATGGATCACATCTCGCTCCTGCCTTTCTTGATGCTTCTTCCGATTCCCCATTTCTACCGTACTCGGCTAAAGTATATCTGGGCTATAAATCTTGTGGTTGGCCTAGAAGGCTCGGTCGAAAATAGTCTTGATGTCCATACCGGTATGGGTCCAACTCTCGCTGCCATTCTTGAGATAGACATTCTGGCTCCGCTTGGCTGTGAAATAGTCGAGCTGGATACCTACTCTATCCGTGAAGCTGCTGGTAACCTTATCGACTTGGATGCCATCGGAGGTCTGGAAGACAGTGATATCGCGCGTATCGAGGTCGACATTGATTACATTCTGCATAGATGAACGTTGGCTCACTAATCAGCATGTCAAGAATTCAAGTTGCGGCGTACTTTCACAGGGCCAAAGGACCAGTAAATCCTAACTTATTACTGGCATTGGGTGTATGTGCCATGTCCATGTGCGTCTGTGTATGCATTCACACGCCTAGTGGCTGCTCCAGTGGCATGTTGCAGCGGCCCAGCTGTGTGTAAAGTAATTATTGTACAATTAAACATGGGCACAAAGAGAACTACTGCTTTCTAGTCATGATCTTGATAAAGGCATGCTGAATGGTGGTGGTGGCGGCTTTCTCAATTCCCTTCTTGGACGAGCCAATGATCAGACAGATCTTGAGCGCTTGAGCGCGGGTTGCTGAATGTAGACGGTCACTTGGGAGCCGGAGACTTCGGGAGACAGCGACTTGACACTAGTCACTAAGATGCCTTGAGCAAGACACTAGCGAGCGTTTGTCAGTACACAAGCCGACGCTGTTCCATACATGGATGGGTTGGTGCTCTCCTCATTGACAATTTTCTGCAGCAAATGCTGCTGCTCGTCCACGGTTAACCTCCGGCTATTGATCACCTCGAGCTTGAGGACAATCAATATGATTGGTTTCTCCAGAGCGCTTGTGTAGATGACCCAGTCACTCCTCGGATCTAGCTGGCCCCACATGACCTTGACGGCTTTGCACACATTCACAATCAAGTCTAGCTGAGTGTGCAACATCATCAAGCTCTCACTCGCTGTGACCGCGACCATGGTGGCCAAGGCGGCACTGAAGGCGTAGCTAGCTGCAGTAATGCGCTGGTGCTCAACCACGACATTGCTCCAGGTCTCGTCGAGAATCGACCTGAATTTGCACTTCCTTCTTCGCCTCGACCTGCCTGGGCAAACTCAATCCCACCAAACTTCTCAAACAAGGCCTAGGTGATCATAAGGCGGCATCAACAGCTTCTTAGGCAACTTCCTTGACCACCTCGGCTAGTCGCCTAGCCAAGTCATTCATGTCGTTGTGCTCATACTAGCGCATGTGACTGCGACTGATCAAAATGCAGTTCCGAATGGTGTAGTTGACCGCTTTGTCCGCAACAATGGTGTCTCCGCTCCTGGAAAAGGCTGGGATTACACTGGAAATGGTGCTAAAGGCCTGGGCGTAGATGATGCAGGCGGTTGTGGCCAGAAAGGCGGCAATGTCAGCCTTGATCTTCATGTGCACAGCTTGCGTGTTGTAGAATCTGGGCGGCCCACACGGCGCGACGCCATACGTCCTCAGAGTGTGAATGGTACGCTCCTTTAGCTCTCGTTGGAGGAAAAGTTGTGGTGATTGTAGCTGCCCAAGTTTGATCGCTGTATTCAGACCGTCCTGCGAGCGGACTGCTGGAGTGCTTGTCGATTGTGGCCACTTGGCCTGTGTCTCGCTGACTGATGATTGATGGCTCTCCGTCTCACCGGCTGTTTCGGCTGCGGCCACCGGCCCTGCCACCGGCCCTGCCACTGCTGCCACTGTGCCATAGGCAGATGCTGTAATGGCTCTACAGCCGCCCATCCGGCTCGCCCTTCCACCGCTTCACCCGCTTCTGCTCCCAGTCGTCCAGGTCTTTGGCCATCAGCCGGTAGTACTCGTCACGCTCCTCACTGGGGCCGCCCTGTAGCAGGCGGCGTTTGCGCGGGTTGTACGACAGGCCGCCCTCGCCCTGCTCCCCGCCCTTAAGGCCCAGCGACATCGCCTCGCCGTGCGTCAGAGTCTGCGTCTTGCGGTCATGTCTCTCGTATCGAAGTGCCGCGGCTGGAGTGAGCAGGAACGAGGCCGACACCACCAGGGTCAGGAAGGGCAGGCCGAAGTAGAGGAAGGGCTGGGTCGCCACCCTCTTGCGGTACAGCGCGGCGATGCGGTTGCCCAGTGAGGCCGACTGCGGGCGTGACGGGCGGAAGGGATTCGACTGGAACGTCGGCATCTCGGATAATGGCAGCCCAGATGCGCAGACAGAACAGCAGGACGCAGGTCGTAGAGTAGAGCCAGTGAACAGTACGTAGCAGAGGATAACGCAAGGGCCAAGGTTGTCAAATATGCCAAACACGCCAAACACGCCAAACATGCCAAACACACCAAGCTGTTCAAAGGGTCCAAACAGTGCAAACAGTCCAAACAGTGCAAACAGTCCAAACATTCCAAACAGTCCAAACAGTCCAAACAGTCCAAACAGCCCAAACAGCCCAAACAGTCCAAACAGTTCAAACTCGCCAATGCATGCCCACCTAACAGGAAGGTCAGCCGAGCCCGTCTGCTGCCCATCGAACCGACAACAATGTCCTGCCAACACTCACGCACGCCGGTTGAGTCTTCCTCCTCTCGCCTTCCCCTCTTCTCCTTCCCCCACCGCCATGGCCCTTTTTGGCCAGCCCGCCAGCGGCCCCCCCGCGTCCGGCCCCGCTAGCTCTGGCGGCCTCTTTGCCGGGCTCACCGTCAACACAGCCAACACGTCCAACACGGGCGCGTCGATGGAGAAGCGCAAGTCCATCTTTGACCCGTCCACCTCGCACCCCCGCCCTGCTGCCCCGTCCAGTCTGCTCACCGCCACCACCACCCCCGCCATCTCTTTGCCGCCGGCCGAACCGACATTCGCCCCCTTCAGCTTCAGCAAGCCCGCCTCTACGGCCTCGACCACTCCAGCACCCATAGCACCCACGGCACCTGCCCCTTCTACCAATCTCTTTGCCTCTACGGCCACAGCCTTCTCCAACACCACCAGTGCTGCGCCGTCAACAAGTCTCTTCGGAGGATCAACACTAGGCCCAAGCAGCACATCCAATCCGTTCGCACCCACCACCACCACCACTACTACTACTGCTACTTCTTCTGCTGCTCCTCCAACTCAGCTGCCATGCAATGCCCCACCCGTCAGTGACAGGACACCCAGAGATGGCGGTTACTTCAGCAGCCTGCTCGAGCGCCAGAAGAAAAAGGCAAAGCTTGAGGCCGCCACCCAGCCGACAACAAGCCGCCAGCTGCCGATGCTGAGCATGGATCTCGGTGACCTGGCAAGGAGAGCCCACGATTTTGGACAGAAAGAGGCCGGCGCTGATGCCAAGCCCATCGACAGCCGCGCCCACTATCTGCTTGCCGGTTCTGGTGTCAAACCCGGCAATGCCTATAGACAGTTTGACTCTCTTGATGCTGACGCTATTTCTGCTGAGTCACGGCCGCGGCTGCCGCTGCCGCTGCCACTGCCACCGTACGAGCCTTTGGTTGACACGGACGAGTACATCAAGAATCTGACCACCAAGGGCCGCGACGCCGTCGTGCGCGAGAGCATGGACCGAGTCTATCGCGAGGTCGACTCCTATATCGAACAGACTCTGGGCATCGACTTTGATGAGCAGAAGACCAGAATCATGAAGCACCTGGGCCTCATCCCGGATGGTGACGACGACGACGACGACGACAACAACAACAACAACGACGACGACGCAACCGCTTCACAGCGGCCGGTCAGTGCTCTGGGCCGCACTCCCGCCACAGACTCCGGCTTTTCTGGCCTCAGAAGTGCATTTGGCCGCTCAGGACTGAACAAGTCCATCATTGGCACTCCCGGCTCCACCTTCGCCTTGGCATCATTTAGCAAGGGCGACACGACTGCGATGCCGGCCAAAGCGTTGCTCCGCGGACAGTCAAGCCGAGATTTGCGCGACAAGGAGCGTCTCTTCATCGAGCAGGTCCAGACCCTCAACCAGGCTCGAATCAAGCACGCAAGATATCAGATCTTTCAACAGTTCGGCCAGGTAGAGGCCAATGCACGAGGCGACTCCAGCCACCACCTCAAAGAAGCATACGACGCCTTGCGCACCATCGTCGGCGAGACCGATGCTCCCTCAGCACCTAAAGAGAGGCAATTTGCCCCCCTTTACCTCGACGGGCCTAGCAACAATGTGGAGCTCAAAAGAAAGATGATCGACGGCTCTAGGCGCTATCTAGAGCAGTCCTTCTATCGCGAAATCGAATCCATAGTCGACAAGAATGCGCGTGAGGCCCAGCTAGGCGGCCGTCCTACCCCGATCAACAAGATTCGCGCATACATCCGCGTCAGAGCCTCTCGTCGAGACTTGGCCCCCGACGGTACTGAACTGCAGCAGATCGGCGACAACGGCGACTTCTGTTGGATTCTCATCTTCTATCTCCTGCGCTGTGGCTTTGTCAAGGAAGCCGCCGACTACGTCAACAACGACGCTGCTTTTCAGTCCACAGACCGCCGCTTCGTCTCGTACGTGTCGGCCTATGCTGCTTCGCCCGACCGATTGCTGAGCCGCAAGCTGCACGACATGATTGAAGGCGAATATCAGCAACGCGCCAAACTGGCTCCCAAAGGCACCGTCGACCCCTACCGAATGGCCTGCTACAAAGTTGTGGGTCGATGTGATCTGCAAAGCAAAAGCCTTGACGTCGGCACTGGCATTGAGGATTGGATTTGGCTCCAATTTTCACTCGCCCGAGAAGGCACCGACGATCCCGATCAATCAGGACTGCAAGAGATTCAAGCACTCGTCACCGAGATCGGTGACAAGCACTTTCAGCGGAGCCAACCCGACGCCGGGGCCAACTACGGTGTCTTCTTCCTGCTGCAAATCCTCGCCGGCATGTTCGAGCAAGCAGTCGACTTCCTCTATCCGCTCAATCCCGTCAGTGCTGTCCACTTTGCCATTTCCCTGACCTTCTACGGTCTGCTGCGACTCATCGACTATAATGTCGCGGGCAATAAGCTTTGTAAGTCGTTCCACTTCCCACGTCTGCTGCTTTCTAATTTTGCTGCCAGTGCATGTCACCACGACGAATCAGTTGGCCATTAATTTTGTGCCCCTCATTGCCCACTACACTGGAAGCTTCCGCACTGCGCTCCCGGTTGCCGCCGTAGACTACCTGGCCCTGATCTGCCTCAACTCCGACTTAAAGCCGCCGGCTCTGGGCCAAACCCAGACCCGAACCTGCCACGAGAGTCTACGCGAACTCTGTCTGGAAACGCGTGAGTTTGCCAAGCTGCTTGGCGACAGCCGAAGCGACGGTTCACGCATCCCGGGCGCCATCGAACAGCGAGCGCGTATCGTCAAGCTTAATAACCATGACGACTTTTTGAAAGCAATCACTACACAGGCCGCCGCCATTGCTGATCAGCGAGGCCAAATATCAGATGCCGTGCTGCTCTACCATCTGAGCGACGACTACGACAATGTTGTCTCCGTGCTCAACCGCTCGCTCGCTGATGCGGTCAGTCTCGACTTAGGTGAATCCCCGCTCGAGCTTGAGCCGCTGAAGCCGCTGCTGGACCGCGGATCCAAGAGCACGGCCGGCTCCCAGGCTAATAATAGCTCGCCTGCTTCGCTCTCTCTCACGCAGTCGACGTCGTCGCCAGTGGAGCTAGCTCAGAACATGATCACGCTATACAACGACAACGCCGCCTACTACAATGCCATCAGCGCCGCCAATCGAGAGACTTGTGGCGCCCTGCTGCGCATGTTGCAAGCCCGGGCCCACCTCGAAGCCAATCCACCTCGATACATGACCGCTCTTGAAGAGCTCAACGACTTGGGCATCCTGCCGCTTAGCGCTAATGGCAACATCCCTTCAATACGCGCAGCAGCCACCGCCTTCGGCGCCCTCCCACAGCTCCTCGCCCGGTGCGCTGGCCTCAGCGTGGTGTGGGCAGTCCGCGCCATTGGCGGCGAACGAGACAAGATCATCCGACATGGCAGTTGGGAAACCGGCTACGGTGGCGACCGCGACACCTTGAAGGAGCAGCTGGCCAGCATGGCCAAGGATCTGATGGTCTTTGCCGGCCTGGTCAAGTACAAGCTGCCGGCACGTGTGTACGACCTGTTGACACGAGCGGGCGCCGATGTTGGAGGCTACTAGGTGGATGCTATTAGCTGGAGGACTATGGCCGTACTGTACCATGCCTGTCCTGTACCGTAAGCTCCTGTATCGGAGCGCATCAGAAATCAGATTAGATCATAAGATCAGATTAGATGGGTCTACGCTAGCCCTGACCTGGCCTAGCGGGCCTAGGCGCTCGATCAAGGCGCTCTAGACGCCGCCGACCCCACGCAACTCGCTCGTCGTGTGGCCATGTTCCTCTCTGGACCAGACGCTGCTGATGCAGAGGCAAGATGCTCCGCCCTCGGACCCTCATTCGTATGAGTTGTCTAAGCGCGCGCCGACCTCGCTCCGCTCCTCTGCCGTGCCTGTGCACCATCTTCCCCATGACACTAACGAAGCACCTGGTGAGCCTTATCTCCACCGCTACTCTGACTCAGTTGCTTCAGCCTCGCCATCACCACCACCACCACTACCAACGGGCCCCCAGCGTGATGTCCACGGTCCCGTAGTAGACGCTGTTGCTCTGTCCACTAACCCCATTGCCGCGGCTTGGCGCGCCGTCATGTCACGGGCTCCGCTCATGAGAGGCCCGCCGGCGATGGGATCGTCGTCTTATGGCGCTCTGGCCTTTTCCCCAAGAGCAGGCTCCAGCACCAGTACGGCCTCGGACGACAGCGATGTAGAAGATGATGTTCCGCCCTACACCTATGTCGGCAGGAGACAGTCCGACCCCAGCATGCCCATTGCCCTCGCACCGGCCATCAGCTCTAGCCGTGCCACTTCTTCGCGGCTCCGCTCACGGAAGCGGTCCTCGTCCTTGGGCAGTGAGATTCAGATGGGCCCCGACTCCAAAACGACGTTTGGCCTGGCCACTGCCATCTCCGAAGACCAAACAGAGAGCGGGTCCTCCAACGCCAGCACAAGGTCTCGCCAAGACCGCCAAGACTACCTCTCTCCTCCGCCTCTCTTCTCCGACGAAGATCCCCCGGACAACTCGGCCTATGCCGAAGTCAGGGCCTCAGTGCCTGCTACAGACAATGTGGCAGCCTCCATCAACACCCCCCGCATGTGGATTCTCTCCATGCTCTTTGCCACAGTCGGCTCCGCCACCAACCTGTTCTTTTCTCTCCGCTATCCCAGCGTCGCCATTACGCCTGTCATCGCTCTCGTCCTCGTTCATCCTCTTGGCTGCTTTTGGGACCTGTGTCTAAAGCGCAGTGACGACCCCTCCCAGTCCTATGAAAATGGAGAGCTCGACCTCGACGCTCAGCAGCAGCAGCAGCAGCAGGCCTCAGTCTCCTTCTCCCGACGCCTCCGTCTGTGGCTAGCCCAGGGAAAGTGGAACGAAAAGGAGCACGCCTGCGTCTACATCAGTAGCAACGTCTCGTTTGGTTTTGCCTTTGCCACCGATGTCATCGTCGAGCAGCATAAATTCTACAAGCAGGACGTCCCCATTCTCTACCAACTGCTCCTCACCATATCCACTCAAGTCCTGGGCTATACATTTGCCGGCCTGTCACGAAGATTCCTTGTTCGACCCGCCGCAATGATCTGGCCCGGTACGTTGATGTCGACCGCTATGTTCACTACGATGCATAAGAGGGAGAACAAGGTTGCTGATGGCTGGTCCATTTCCCGCTACCGTTTTTTTGTCCGTGTCTGGGTTGGTGCTGTCCTGTGGTATTTCCTTCCTGGATTGCTCTTCCCCGCCCTGAGCTACTTCAACGTCTTGACCTGGGCCGCCCCTGACAATGTCGTCGTCTCGAATCTTTTTGGTGTCGTCTCCGGCCTCGGGCTCTTTCCCTTGACTTTTGACTGGGCCCAGATCGCGTACATTGGCTCGCCGCTGCTCACGCCTTGGTGGGCCGCAGCCAATGTTGTGGCCGGATTGATTCTCGTCATGTGGGTCATTGCTCCCCTCTTGTACTACAGCAACACCCTCTTCTCCGCCTACCTACCCATCCTCTCCTCCGCCGTTTTCGACAATACCGGCAAGCCTTACGACGTCTCCAAAGTTCTCACCCCCGATTTCCTCTTTGACAAGGCCGCCTACGACCAGTATTCACGCGTCTATCTGCCCATCACTTACGTCCTATCCTATGGAGTCCAGTTCGCCGGCCTTGCCGCTCTAGTCACCCACACCGCATGCTGGTATGGTCACGACATCTGGCGCCAGTCGCGAGAAGCATTCGCCAACAAGGACGACCAGAAGCACCCTTTCGACTACATTGCAGTCTCTGCCGCCGACTCGTTCGGTCCTGACCGCACTCTCCGCCGTCATGCCAGCAACGGCCTCGATGTACACAACCGCCTGATGTCTCGCTATCCCGACGCGCCTATGACATGGTACCTCCTCACTTGTGTCACCATGATCGCCATTGGCATTTTTGTCGTCGAGTACTACCCAGTTCATCTGCCCTGGTATGGCTTGATCCTCGCTCTGGCCATCACCACATGCCTCTTCATTCCTGTTGGCATCGTCATGGCCATCACAAACCAGCACTCATCGCTCTACCTCATCTGTCAACTCATCTGCGGCGTCGTATTTCCCGGCCGCCCGGTCGCCAACATGGTCTTTGTCACATACTGCTACATTTCTTCTGCCCAGGGCGTCAAGTTCTCATCCGACCTCAAGCTCGGACACTACATGAAGATCCCGCCCCGCCTCCTCTTCAAGGTGCAGATGATTGCAACCTTGATTTCCTCCGTCGTTCAAATCGGCGTCCTGAATTGGATGTTTGCCAACATCTCTGGCATCTGCACCCCCTACGCCGTCAACGGCTTCAACTGCCCCCTCGCCCGCGTCCACTTCAACGGCAGCATTCTTTGGGGTGTCGTCGGGCCCCAACGCTTCTTTGGCCAAGGCGCCCTCTATCGCCCCTTGGTCTGGGCCTTTCTCATCGGCTTCATCGCCCCCATCATTGTCTGGCTCATCGGCCGCAAGAGCCGCAAAGACTCGATCTGGCGCAAGATCAACCTGCCCGTCCTATTCGGATCCCTGTCGTGGATCCCCCCCGCCACAGGTCTGAACTTCAGTGGCTGGGCAGTCATCTGCTTCACCTTCAACAGCCTCATCCGCCGCCGCGCCTCGGCCTGGTGGGCAAAATACACCATGACCATGTCGGCCGCCCTCGACTCTGGCCTCGCCATCGGCCTCGTCCTCGTCTTCTTTGGCTTCGCCTACCCAAGCTGGTCTTGGATGGACAACTTTCACTGGTGGGGCACCGATGTGTTCAAGAACGGCTGCGATTGGAAAGCCTGCGCCTATCTCACTCTCAAGCCTGGGGACAAGTTTGGTCCTTAGGACATGACATCCTTCTCCTTTTCCCCCTTTTTTCTCTCTCGCTCTGCATTGCTCACCTAGTTAGATTTTTTTGCATATATCTATAAAATCAGCTCCATACAATCCCAAATTCGGTTTTGGGGGATGGGATGCATGGTTGGAAAATGGGAAAGCGCGTTAGCATTGGAGCCGGTTTGGGCATGGGCATGGGCATGGGGTTATTGGTTGGTTTAGGCTATATAGCATGCTTAGTTAGATCCAGGTAGTCAGGCGTACAAAAAAGGTTATCCAGTTCCCTTTGGGTTTTTTTTACCGTAGTCACTTTTGACCTTAATTTTCGCAAACCTCGCCTATGCGTACTCTTATAAGTCGCAGTTGGCGTGAGTCCATATCTTTCATCCTTCTCCATGGAGAAATAATGTTACTGCCAGCTGTTCAGGTTGGAAAGCCGGCAAGATACAGAGTACGGTACGGTAGGACTCGTTCTCTGAACGCTGTTTTACAGTTAAGTCAATTTCGTCGTAACAGCAACATTTTGTGTTACAATATTATAACTTGTGCGAAAATAAACCAGATCGGGCTCTGAGAGAGAGAGAGAGGCGTGTGCACCTCTGAGCTGGGTTCCAGAAACAAAACTCAAAAAGAAGAAGAAAAGGTGTTCTATAGTTTGTCTGAGAAGTTGTAGTCTTGAAGGAAGTTGTTTCTTGTCTCAAGGTCCATACTCTAAGCGCTGAGTCTTGTCCTGTCAACCCTCATTTCTCCTCTCTTTGCCTTCTGCACTTAGTGCTCTCTAATCCTGTGGGTAAGGTGGTTTTATCATCATCAGAGAATGATATAAGACAGGTGTGGCAGTGTTATGGTGACACAGCAGGCATGCTAATTACAGTACTCGCTCGACCGCTCAACAAACTAACTAATTAACTTACCAGCTTCTCCTTTCCCCTCCTACTACGACCGAAAGTACAAGGGCCCATCAAGATGCGCCACATCTACTCTCTCCCAGGGATCATCAAGGTCTAGAACCTCCTCCCCGCCCCCTTGGACATTCCCCCACGTACACCGATGGAACACCTTGTACCGGACGTTAATGGCACCACTGACGACTCTGATGAGCTTGACCCCATCATCCTTTACCAGGGGGGTTTCCGCCCTCCCCGCCACCCCGCCGCCGCCACTATTCCAGTAGCTACCTGGCTTCTCTAGTGCCACAAAGTAAGCGCACAGGCCCTCGTGGGCAATGGCGACGAGGTTGTCTGGCAGGAACTTCCTGGGTCGCGAACCCACGAAGATCTGGATGATGTTGGACAGTCTTCTGGTGTCTGGTGCGTTCCATTCATCGCCGTAGATCAGAGCGAAGGTCTCCTCCGTACCCTTGGCACTGGTAGTGTGACTGGCCGGGTTGCCCTTCGCGGCTTGGGAGTTGTAGAGCGCTTGGATGCCAGCGCGCGACGGGTACAGGCCGGATGCAACAGTGATACGGGAAAGGCGCAGGCCCAGGGCGATAATCGTCTCAGTCAGCTTGGGCAGACAGTATCCATGCTGGCCTGCTGGGACTTTTCCCCCCTCCTCTTCCTCCTCCTTCGGGAGGGTTGGGTGCTCTTGCGTTGCTACTGGATTGATACTCTGATTCTGATTCTTCCCCCTCCCTCTAACCCCCACGGGCTTACAAATCCCGCAGCTGCACAATTTCGCAAGATGTATAATCGACTCATCATACATCTTTCCGGCTTCCTTAGGCGTCAGCTTCAGCTGCCGTTCCATCTTTCCCTGTATCCGTCGCAGCTCAGGCAGCCAATTGAACAGGGTCTGGACCAGTCCAATCCCATATGAGGCAGTGTTGGACTTGTTTTGAGCCGACCCAAAGTCAGGGAAATTCTCCTGATCATGATTCCCATTGGAGTCTTCACCGAACGCTAATGCTTGGAAAATCCGAGCTGCCGCGCCCAGAGTCTGGGCAAAGACTGAAGATTCCTCGTGGTCTAAGCGATGGAAATTGTGACCGAATACTCGCGGCAAGAGCGAGTTCCAGACCACACGCCCTGATATCGGGGTCGAATGGATTACCGTAGAGTAGGGCACTACTACTTGGCTCGGCGCGATCCCGCACGCCTGGGTCTCGTCATGCGTCCACGGCTTGTCGGATACGCGGATGCCGAGTTTCTCGTCAAAGACGAACAGAACCTGAGTCTCCTGGCCCGGATGGCTGACATACAATTGGTCGCCCTTGGTCGAGAAGACGGCAATGCGGAGGTCGTACAGCCACTCAGACACTGCAGCGAGCCAGGAGATCACCGCGCTACCAACGACCGTTAGCTGCTTCGCTTGTCCAGAGGTAACTTTCTCAAGCGCCAAATATGCGTCGGCCAACAGTTTGGGGTTGATCGGAAGCGATCTGATCTCGTCATTGGGGTCGTAGAACACATTGAACGGATCCATCCTGATAAAGTCTTCGACCACAAGGCCCAAGTTGGTGGTTGCAAAAGCGCCGTTGACTGACCGCATGGCATATTTCCACTGCCTGAAATGTGGTGTAATGTCCTCCGAGCCCTGTTTCATTTCCGCCATTTCGAACATGACCAAGGCTGCGAATGTTTCATGAAAGCATTCGCTCAAAGCAACCATCGATGCCAGATGTTCATATGCACCCGTTTGCATCATGCGGCTGCGCACAAGATTCTCGGTCGCCCAGCCAAATGTCAGCCTCTCATCGGGCGTCGTATAGATTGGCAAATTGTTGAGAGCATTATTTATGTTCCGTTGGCCCTTGGTCGAGACTTTGAGGTCTCGACACATCACGTTGCTGACATGCGCCGTATACGGTTCAGTCCTGTTTCAAAAAGACACCACGAATTTCAGACCTCTTCAACAACGATGTTTGCTTGTTTTTTAAGGGGATTTCAGGACATTCTTTTTATTCGAACTTACCTCGCCCCGCAGAACTGGGAGAGAAGCTCGGTGCTGAACTTGTATTCTGTATCAACACCGAAGACCTTTAACGGTCGAGTTGCAGTGTCAGCCATGTCGACGGTGTGTAGGTTAGAGGAAGGAGGAAGGCAAGGTTAAGATGATCGCATTTTACTAAAGTTTCTAGATATGCGAAGGGCTTCTCGACTACAAGAACGCGATAAGTTGGCGAGACGAGACGAGAGGCTGTCGTCAATGTTGGTCGTTTGCAGTAAGGGATAGCGACCCCACATGCTTCTTCGGGGGTACCTGTTGTCTGTGAGAGAGCATGGCTTATTAGCCGATGAAGCTTGTTCTGGTCTAGAACTGCGGACACCTCCCCACGCTTGCAGCACCAAATGTGGAGCTCAGCAGCACCGTGGCATTAACTTAACTATGGCACTAATGGTCGATTAGCACTCGACTACCGTATTATGTTCCTGCCTATGACGAATGAGAAAAGCTGTACTGTAAATTGAAGGAACAGCTCCTCTAGGTTCGCGGCCTCCCGCCTTTCGGGGTGAGGCTCTGAAGTCTGAGCGCTTGGCTGGTTACAGTAATCTACGAACGACAGTGACTATTACTATTACTAGCAAGTTACCTCTTTACATTGTTGGTTTCATTAGAGATCTCATCTTTGGAACAATACACGAAGACAGATGGTCGTCATTAGAAGGCATCTATCTATGAATCTCAAACTGGAGCGTCATGGATAGGCATAGATTGAACAGTTCGAGTACTTGTATCTTCGCACTTATTTTCAGAAACCATCTAGGACAGGGGTCTTCTCCTGCACTACGGTTTGCAGGGCAGTGGGATCAAGACCCAAAGCTCTCAAGATGGTGGGCGCAACCTGGGTGGAGTACACTTGATCTTTGAACGCCTTCTTCTGGAGCTTTGGGCTGCTCACGATACGCGGCACACGTGACCACTTCAATGGACCGACAAAGCCTTGAGCGATCAGCTGGATTCTGGAGATCATGGGTTAAATGTTCAAGCTCAGAGCATGCTTCTAGAGATTTTTGACAGTA
Source organism: Chaetothyriales sp. CBS 134916 (assembly GCA_003709845.1). NCBI lineage: Eukaryota > Fungi > Ascomycota > Eurotiomycetes > Chaetothyriales > Domatiomycetaceae > Domatiomyces > Domatiomyces globalis. Next base: position 51,165 of record QQXO01000047.1, read on the forward strand.
GTGAAGATGTCGGCGGTATTATTCAACCAAAGGAGACGGCCATCGACACACCTGTCGCGTTGATCAAAGCGTCCGGACCGACCTCGTTCAAAGCTGAGAGTTGATTGGGCTTGGCTATGTTTACGACAATGATCAAAGATTTACTCCGATAACTGTTTTGTTCAAGCTTCTCAATGGTTTGGCTGAACGCTCTGTCAACGTAGTCAAGAGCTTGTAATAAGAAACAGGGGTCTGCAAGCTGTACAAATGTCCGGCTTAGCCGCCGTTGTGACGGACCCAAGTGCGAGCTACATTCTATCACATATATAGTACTTAGCGCGTGCATAGCGACTTGCGTTGTGGTATAGCCCGTGTTGACACAGCTAGAGTTGATGATCCAATTGCTCGAATGCAAGCAATGATTAAACCTTTTGACTGTTTGTGAGTACCAATCCCTAAGCATTGCTACTCTGCGAGCGTTGTGGGAGGTAGAGTACATTGCTCTTGTCGTGGCTAACCAAGAGTGGCAAAGCCTTCAAGCCTGGAAGCCTCTGTACGCCCGCACATCAAAAGCTCGCTGCTCTGATGAGCTGATGCAGCGAATTCCAATTGTTAATTTCACAATTCCAAGCCGGCCTGTAGAGTATGGTCAACAACGAATAAGGGTTACCACCTGGTTCAGAAAATTCATCTTTTTCTACTCTCTTAAAGTGATTGACTCATAATAGGTCGAATCTGAATCGGCTTTGAAAGAGTGCCAAAAAGCACAACTTGATGATTAGAAGGCATCTTTCCATTTGAAAACAGCCCACTCTATGAGGGATTCGTCGTCAAATTCTTCGCCTGCATCGGCACGTCCTGCTTGTATTGACTCAAGTCCACCACTCTCGAGCCGTTCCCACATGTCGCGAATTGCATCGAGATATGCAATGCGTAGCGGATAGGCAATAACGAGCCTCGACTTTCCCCCTGGCTGCAGTCTGGTGAGGATGGCATTGACGAGCATCTCAGGATGGTCAGGATCGTAGATACAGTCGGCAACAAGAATGATAGGCACCTTGTGAGGATCCACCAAGATGTGCGACCTGTGCTCTGGTCTGAAGGCTTGGTTCTGAGGATTGTCGACGATCAACTCCGACGGTCTTCTCCAGTCGAGACTTCCACAATAAGCCCTGGTCCCAGCAACTGTCAAATCGTCTTTATTGGCAGCAATGTTTAGTGCGAGCCCCGGCGCAATGCCAGGCAGATCGGTCAAGAGCACATTTCCTTTCCAAATGACTGATGCGCTCAATCCGACCAGGCCGGTGCCAGCGCCAAGCTCAATAATATGCACGATATCGGTGTCGAAGGCCGTTTTGTCAATATCGATAGTATGCAGAGCCTGTGCCAAGACGTAGGAGGAGCCCCAAGTTGTCAAGCTTAGATTTTCGGATCTCAGGTCGGGAGTATGGATGAGAAGGCTGATGGGATCGCTTTCCTCGCCCCGCGATATGGTGTACGTTGTCAAAGGTTTGGCTGAGGCAGCCATAGGACCCCAGAGCTAAGTTTAGGCAGGGTTTGCAAATATCCGCCATGATATTAAAAACTCGATACAGTAATTAATTTCCTATAGTATAGTAGCAACAATGACGCAATGGGGTTCCATTCCCGAAAAGTTTGAGAGCAGACCCATCCATGGAAAGGCGGTCTAGGTCTAGATGGGGTAAATGGCTGCACCACCTTATCAGTCCTGACTATCAAATTCAGCATCAATTTTCTCGTTATGCTGGCCTCGGCTGGGAATGGGATCAAGTCTAGGCACAAGATGGGCGGACATGGCCGGTGCGATGAAGGACGGAACTGGACCGTTTTCTGTCTGGATGCTCCTCGATCGCTTTCTTGCTTTGAGTTGAGAATGACGCCAAACAGTGGGCATGTCTCGCAAGATTCCATTGGCAATACCTGCCTCCTCAAGCTGACGGGCGGTGGCGGCGTCTTCGGAAGTTGAAGTTGGACAAAGGCTTGCAGATGATGACGTAAAGCTCACGTCTATTGCGAGATCGCGCTGTCGTGTCGATGAACCTGGCGTCTTTGACCAGGCCAGGCATGTCCAGCAATTTCCCATAAAAGTATTTCCGCAATGGAGGCGCCGACCTTGGAGGGGTGGTCTGGCGTTCCTGTGATGCTGAGCATTCCGGCCTCGGCATGCACAGCAAGTCGTAGGCCTTCTTCGTGTAAGGCCCGTCTGCACGGTAGCCGGAGATGTAGCAAACGATCAACCGCTCATTCATAGGTAAACAGCGTCGTAGCGTAAACAGCGTCATAGCGTAAACAGGGTCATAACGTAAACAGGGTCATAACGTAAACAGCGTCGAAGCGAAGGCCCAGCCGTTCTGTCGCGCCAGGAATGAGACTATGAAGGAAGGCATCTGCCTTGCGCAATGAAGAGCAAGTGAAAAATGGCTGGGCTTATGATGCAGAGGACCAAGGACGGTTGCCAGACGTACTACATGTTCTTTGAGACTGCCGGTTGTGCGACTGAGTGTAAGACTCATCCTCTTCCTCCAAGGTTATTACCGTAGTGCACAAAGATGTGGTACGATGTTCAGCTCCCCACACTGCCGGTGCGGAGTACTGTCAGTTAATTATTAGCATCTCGATTGAGAGCTTGCTTGATTATGTGCTCATCGGAAGAACGAAGTCTTCGGGTTTGGAGCCGCCATGGAGACGTCCTTTGCTTCTTCAGAGAAAATGTGCTTACCAAGCGGCCGTACCTGAGTTAGGATGGTTTTAGCGATAGCGCAGATCTTGAGAGATGTCAGATTTGCAGCAATCTTGCCGTCCAATCAACACCTCCCGCCTGCGCGTCTTTTTTTTTTGGCTGATGTCGAAGTGGGCCACGACGAAGATTCTGTGTAATTAATAATAAATCAGGTGACGACAGGGTCACGAGTGTCGCAGTCCGGTTTCTTTCAGGGCAAATGTGGATGAGGACAGAAAATACTCAATTGAATGGCGGTGTTGATGTGTCTACTGATGTCTTTCTACTGATGTCTTTCTTTAATAAGAACTGAAACATGCGCACGCGATGACACTTGTTCTACCAGAGCAAAGCAACTCCTGCAAACCAAACTTCAGCCACGTACGACACCAACACTCTTATCTAGAGATAGCCATGGCCATGGCCATTTTCAACCAAAAGCACTTCGAGCAGGTAAATGCCGACTAGGGCCAGCCTCGACGACGCTCCGTCCGAGAGCTTGAAGCCCGGGCAGGCGTATATTCGATGAAAACCATCAGAGGGTTCGATGCCACTGAAGTCTCGTGAACAGAAACAAGGAGGTAAAAGCAGGTTCGATGCTCAGCGGGGCGGCACGGCACACCTGGCCATGCAAAGCGCACATGGCCGAAAATCAAAGCATGTCCAATTCGTGGTCATGAGGATATAGTAGTTAGTAGTCGAGTCGAACACGTAACCCGTCTTTCGCTCGAGACTGCCACCTTGGGCATTTAACTAGGCCGAGAGAAGATGGACTGTACAGTAGGGTAGTAAAGTAGCATATAACCAAGATCAATTAGCCTGCTGTCTCTTGCGTCAACACTTCTGCTGGACAACATGACTTAATCGGCCATGGCTTGGTAGTGGAGATGATCGAGGCAAAATGCATTCACGTCACCATTTCGCAGCAGTGGACTTTTGACAGCGAGCCAGGCAGGTAGATGAGCGAGGGGCTAGCTAGGCACCTAGAGCAGGCGCGGTATGGCGGCCAAAGGGCAAGAGGAGTGGCGCGTTGCCGCGCGGACTGGCCAGTCCGATAATGGGCTGCATGAGAGTACAAGTGTACAATGTGCATGCAGGTAACCTGGGCACGCTGCGACGAAGCACGAATCATGCCCAAAGCTGAGGGAGGGGGGGAGAGGCAGAGAGAGGGAGAGGCAGAGAGGCAGAGAGGCAGAGGCAGAGAGGCAGAGGGGCAGAGAGGTAGAGAGGCAGAGAGGTAGAGAGGCAGAGAGGCAGAGAGGTAGAGAGGCAGAGAGGCAGAGAGGCAGAGAGGCAGAGAGGCAGAGAGGTAGAGAGGCAGAGAGGTAGAGAGGCACAGAGGCAGAGAGGCAGAGAGGCAGAGAGGCAGAGAGGCAGAGAGGCAGAGAGGCAGAGAGGCAGAGCAGAGAGGCAGAGAGAGGGGGGGAGACACCGTCGGGACATTTGCGGATAAGGGCCAAGGGGCGCTGCACTGCAGTGAGCACTCTCTTAGCCCCGCAGGCCGAGCACTGGACTCTGCACGATCGGCGCAAGCTTGACGGATGCCAGAAGGTTGAGCCGGCATCTGCCGGCGTCCTCCCCCACTGAAGCGACTCGGCAGCGGCTGAGGCTGCGAATGCCGCAGAGTCGGTGCTGATACCGGCGAAGGGCAGCAGCGCATGACTCGGCAAGCGAGAATGGACCGCAAATAATAATGAATCACAGCCCATCCACGGGAGCCCAAGTTGGGAGGGCGACAGGCATGCCTAGTGAAGGAATGGCGGCGTAATAGATAGCCTAAAGGCCGAGTGTTTGAGGCCGCAAGTGATGGAGAGCCTGAGTGGGGGGACGTGCGGAAACGCCTAGAAGGCTGGAGCCAATGGGCTCAAATCTTGGGCGCACCAGTGGCCGGCCGCCTGGGCGATGATTTGCCAGCAGCGGCGGGCGACCCCTGCAACAGCGCAGCCACGGGCAAGTGTTGCACGCTGAGGCCTGTGCTCCAGCTAAGCCGATCCAGGCCTGGCGTCCACCCCGTGCTCTGGGCTCTCTGTCCCCCCCGAAGAAGTCTGTTGCACCCAGCGTGGGCTCCAGCCTGGTCCGCTGTCTAGCCGCTGTCCGCGCCCTCTCTCCTCTTTCGCACCCTCGCTCCCCCTCGCTGCCGCCATCTCTTCCACTCGGCTGCCCATCACTCCCTTCTGTGCACCGCCAATCGCCTGCGCTCCGTTGACAGACTTGTTTGCTGCGATTCGGCGCTGCTGCTCTTTTCAGCCGCCGCCCTTGTGCCGGATCGAGCCCGAGACCGAGTTTGAATCTTTTCACCTCACCACTGGAAACTGGCCCAAGCCAGGCCAAGGCTCGACATTTGTCCTTCATAGCCACTGTTTCCATCTCAAGAGCGGATTCTTTGTGCCTGTGCCTCGTCTGGGCCCGTGCGCAGTCGCCCTTGCTGCCGCTCCTGTGCACCACCGCGGCCGCGGCCTGTGAGCTCTCATCGACAACGGCCAAGTCCGTTGGCCACAGAGCCCAAGACTGCGGACAGATGACAGATCATCATCACAAGGCATCTCACTGACCCTCTCCTCGGCTTGTGGACCGATCTAGGCCATTATCTGCTGGCCTCACCCCAGCGCAAGCTGCCTGCGCCGCTCCATCCATGCCACACCGGCCCCGAAACGCGCTCTAATTCGACCCATGAAGAGGAAAGCTGTCGGATTATGACAGATTTCTCTCCTCTTATCACCACGACCTCCATATCGAATCCGTTCGCGGTCACCGCTGTGCGGGCCGATCAGTCCCCTCAACTAAACGGCACGCTCTCGGACAACAATGCCCAAGAAGAGGAGGAGTATACAATCAAATGTATCTGCTCGTATCTGGATGACGATGGCAACACGGTCTACTGTCCCAAGTGCGACACCTGGCAGCATATTGAGTGCTACTATCCGTCCAAGAAGGTGCCAGAAGAACACTATTGCGCCGACTGCGTGCCACGGGACAATCTGGACGCGAAGAGGGCGACAGAGCGACAGAGGCGACGACGAGAAGCCCTCGAGGGCGGTGACCGGAAACTCAAACGGCCTCCTGGATCCAAGACGAAGAAGAAACACAAGGATAGTATTTCGACCACGGAGCAGATAAACGGCTGGCACACGCACGATCGCCACGACTCTGTGACCAATGGCCGCGACCAGCCGCCACCGGCGAAGAAGGCCAAGACAAGCCATCGGCCGTCGGGCTCGGTGGCGTCGCTCAATGGCGACTCCCGCAAGAGAGCAATGTCCAATGCGCAAAACTACCCCAGTCCATCCAAATCACCACAGGAACACATTCGGTATGCTCCCATCCCGCTGTACTCAGCCGAATTCCTCGACCTGTACGACCGTGACGAAGGCTCAACTGTGGCTCAGGCCAACGAGGTCACTGTACAGGCAATGGGTATTCTCTCAGAGTGGCGCAACGACCCTTCTCGAATAGTTGGGCCTGGCCAACAGCCGACGAACGAGATGCCCTTTGTGCGCGCGCCGGCTGGTGTGGAGCTGGTGTCGAATCCCAAAGTGAGGGTGGAGACGACGCAGAGAAGAGATCTGGAAATTGACGGCAAGATTCCCAGGTGGAAGTATGTCAAGACAAACAGTGCCCTAGCCAAGGATGAGATTATCGGCGAGATCCGTGGTGGTGTTGGCCTGCTACCGGAATACTGCTACCAAAAGTCGACGCAAAACAGGTGGAACGAGCTCAGGCATCCTGATCCCTTCGTTTTCTTCCATCCCCACATGGACATCTACATCGATAGCCGCAAAGAAGGCACGGACCTCAAGTACATCCGCAGATCTTGCTTGGCCAACGTCACGCTGAAAACGCTGGTTTCCGAAGATGGAGATGTTCGCCACTGCTTCGCGGCGCGGCACGAAATCGCTGCTGGCGCTGAATTGACGGCCGCATGGTTCCTCGACCGTGAGATGCTGCTTAGTGGCCATCTGAACGGCGACCAGGAAGAGGCGCCGTTCAGACGACAAGCTGAGTGGGCAAGCCGCGTCTTGTCCAACTTTGGCGACTGCGCCTGTCCGGCCGGAGCGAAATGCCACTTTGCCAGTCTTGACCGAAGAATGCCGCTGAAGATGCTGGAGGTGGCGGAGAAGAGCAAGGCCGGCCGGAAAAAGCGGCCAGCCAAGGGTAAGCCTGTCGCCTCTCCCATGAGTACCGGACAGGCGACCAACAGTCGTGCAGGCAGCGAAGTCTTGAAACAAGAGGACGATGAGCAGAATGACCATCATTCGACGTCTACGTCCACTAGCACCGATGCAAAGAGCCGCGATATCACTCCTCTCACCGTGGCTGCTCTTGATGCCGATCCCGTGCTCAGCGGTGACTTGACTGCGCGAGAGATGCGCAAGATCAAGGCCGCGGAGAAGATGTTTGGGCAGAGCGGACCGGGCAAGAAAGACAAGAAGAAACGAACCAGTGCCGGCTCCAATCTGACAACTCCCAATACAAATGCCAAGCATAGCCCTCACCTGACGCCGGGTCCGATTGCGGCAGATCATTTCTTGGGATCGCCGCCACCTCGTGTTCAAGGACGGACTAGCAAAGGCCGAACGCTGCAGCCATCACCGCCGCGTCCTACCTACACCAGCGTTGCCATTCAGACCGACCCAGAGGAGCCCGAGCTGGAGATGCCGCCGGCAAAGCGCCGGAAGTATCTGACGCCGACACAGAAGCTTTTGCGCAAGGTCTTGGCCGATCGTAGCAAGTGGGAGCAGGAGTCCAAGCGAGGCCCAACATCGCCGCCGCCCGTGCAGGGCGCGTTGATGGTGACGCCAACGCCAACGCCAACGCCAACGCCAACGCCGCCGACTCAGACGGTCGAGATGACCGATGCAGCCGCGGGAGTGTCACCAGTGACAGCGGCATCAGCACCAGCATCATCTCCTACCTCTTCAGAAACCAGACATGCTTCCAGCCCATTCCCACCACCTGTATATCCACTTCCTTCTCAGGCCGCCCATTCATTGCAACAAGTCAAGGTGCCGTCTGCTCCAAAACTGCAGCTCTCCTTGCTGCCGCCAGTGCCTGCCTTCCCTGCCGGACCGCCGTTGAGCACGCAGTCAACCTCGGCTTTGAGCGCCACCTCTCTTGCGTCTAATAACTCGACTTCTTCCACGGTCCAGTCGCCAGCGCCGCTGGTGCCTACACCCGGTGCCTATCCTGGATTCACCAATGCTGTTGCCACACCCAGTCCAGCCAAGAAAAAACTAACTCTGGGCGACTATATGTCACGACGAAACACGAACCCCTCTTTAACGCCGATGTCGGAGAAGCCGACGGCTTTGGCGGCCAGTGACACCATTCGCAAGGACTCGACCGGATCGGCCACTGCGCAAGAGGCGAGCGAGTCTGGTAAAGAAGAAAATCCAGCCAAAGGAGGCCTCTTTGACAGCCCTGTCGAGGATACGGTAATGAAAGAGGCCAATGAAGGGCAGGAATATACGCTCCCGGAAGGCACGATGGACAGGGCCGGCGCCGAAGCCGCGCTGCCAAAGACTGAGCTAGCCCCAGCTGCCGCACTGCCACCACTGTCCAATTCTCCGTCAACGGTGTCAAATGTTCTGGCTTCGCTCACGGCTTTGCACGAAAAGTAACGACGCCAGTCTGTCGAATCCACGTCATGTCAAGATTGAAATGTACGAAAAGCAGGGCCTCGATTTTCGCTTCTGTTGATTCTCCCTTAGAGTTCTAAGTTTTGCACCAGAGTTGGACACGCTGTGATGGCCCAAACGAGAGCTGTTCTTTCGGAAACGCACACGATCTTCCAAATGCATCCAAGGCGCTAGGTGGTTGTGACAATGGGAGACTTTGGCTGATGGCGTCCTTAAGATTAGCGTAGCCAGATTTGATGAAAGAGGTTACGAACGAGCGAGCAACTGACCCACTAAGAGGCGCAGAGGGATCAGAGGCAGCCCTATTGATCCAGCAGACAGAGCCACGACCGTGTAAATATTATTGATTACCGTATCCTCTCAAAATCATTCCTCGCTTTCCAACCCTAACCCTATAAATTTCAGTCTCTCCCTCTCCATATTAGAGTATTAATTATGTTCCACTGCGACTACGCTCGCAAATTGACGCAACCATTTGTACCATGTCGCAGCGCTCCAAGACGGCCTCGTGCACCACAGCCCTTGCAACTACTCTCGCGCTGATTGACCAGTTCGCCGCCAGTCTTCTCCCCACCGGTCCCCACCACCATGACATCCCTCCGTCGTCCCCAGATGCTCCATCTCCACTGCTCCTCTTAGCCGCCGCGGCCAGATCACTCAAGGCACAGGTTACCAAACTCTCCCTGCTGACCGTCACCACGCCTTTCACGCCCTCTGCCATCGCCACAACGCTACAGGCCGTCAATGACTCGGTCCTGCCCAGTCTTGTCACGGCGACGCTCCTCGTGTCTGCAGACGCCTTTACTGCATCGTTCGCAAAGGAGTGCAGAGCCTATGTCCAAGCCACGTTGAGAGATTTAAAAGCGCTGGTTGTCCTGGTTGAGTCCAGGAGCAGCAACGCCAACCACGGGAAGACTACGCCGCCAGACACGGTCACGGAAGACAGGAAAAACCGGCTTACAGAAACTACAGGAAGGGTGTGGCAAGATTGCGATGTGGTCGTCGCGTTCGCAGACGGTGGTATTCCGGCCTTTGTGGTCAGCAAGGCCAAGCAGTGGCTCGAGCTCATGAAGGATGCGGTCGCTGAGTTGCAGCAGTGGGATCCTGAGGAGGTTGTGGATGAGGCGGATTTGTTTGCTAATGTGGGAAGTGATGACAATGAGGAGGAAGAGGAGGAAGAGGAGGAAGAGGAAGGCGACGTGGAGGTCAATGCCAACGACAGGGCTACAATATCGGCGGGTGTCAAAGACCAAGCTTTGAAGGTGCTCAGTCGCATCCCTCAAAGTGTGCATGTTGTCGTGAAGCAGCGGCTGGAGACCTTAAGGCAGCAACAGCTGTCATCAGATGTGAGACCACGGCTGGATCCGATCCTGATTCACCTAAGCAGCATATCCGAGTTGATAGACGAGTCGGCAGAGGCTATGTATTTGGGCAATCTGGAACTCTGTCTGAAGAAAGCCGGGGAAGCCAGAGCGGTGACGATCGAGCTTGTTGAGAACGCATTGGACGGCTTCATCCATGACCAAAAAGGCAAGGAGAACGAGAGTCAGGAGGACAAATATGTCAAGAGAGCGCTTGATTGGATTCGGCAAGTGGAAACGGCGAAAGGATGACGAACACCGTGGACGACAAGGCCCAGACTTTGAAAGCTCACTCAAATCAGGAGCACAACACGGGCTGTTCAATCAAAGCTCCGAGTGATGTGCGAAACTGGCTTCACTTGAAATGCACACGCGTTTTCGATCAATTGGTGGAGTCGGTCCACTAATAAGAACTGAGCTAAACCAGTGATGGAATGAGCAGAATCCAATTTGAATCCAATCATTTACTGAATCCAAAACCCTTTGTAATTTACGTATGCTCAATACCGTAGCGCTAATTGCCATTCGAAGAACCATGCTGAATACGGTAATTGAGCTGAAAAGAAATTAAAAATTGGCACGTTTCGGCATATCTGAATCGTCTTCACTGTAACTAGCCTGCCTGTGTGCCAAGTCAGTTTTTAACATTTACTGCGTTTTAAGCTTGCTATGAACCTGTGAAAGGTAGATATCTAGAAACAGTGTAGTATTAACAGAGTAATCTACACATAGAATCGAAATGGCATGGAGATCGGTTCACATTCATCACAAGGCTGTATCATGTGACAAGGCTGACCTACCAGCTGCTGCCTTGTGAGGCTGAATCTGCCATCATCGTGTGCCAGCTTGCAGCCAGCTTGATGTGTTCTGGGTTGATGCGTGAAACTTGAGGAGTATGTGCTACTCTTCCTGGCTTTCCACGTTGATACTCTTGTATTAGACTTAAGCAATATTCTCTGCTTAGGGACAGACAGTATGGGTACCAAGATCCGTCTTCTGAAGCGCTTACCGAGCGGCGACTTTGAGCTGAAGTCTTTCGTCGACAATGACCTGCCTCCGTACGCCATCCTATCGCACACATGGGCTGAGGACCAAGAAGTCACATACAATGAGCTGGTGGCCGGTGCAGGCAAGAACAAGACTGGCTACGCAAAAATCCGCTTCTGTGGTGAACAAGCTGCAGCGGATGACATTCAGTATTTCTGGGTAGATACCTGCTGTATCGACAAGTCAAACAAGGTCGAAGTACAGAAGGCTATTAACTCAATGTTCCGCTGGTACCGCAAGGCAACTCAATGCTATGTTTATCTATCAGATGTATCGACAACAAAGCTTACAGTAGGCAACCAGTGCTCTAAGCCTACCTGGGAATCGGAGTTTTGGGCAAGCAAATGGTTTACTCGGGGCTGGACACTCCAAGAGCTTCTTGCTCCCCTTTCAGTCCAGTTCTTCTCCTGTGAAGGCGAGCATCTTGGTGATAGAAGTACTCTTGAGCAACAAATTCTTGAAATAACAGGTCTTCCTAAATCAGCCCTTCAAGGGGGGTATCTATCACGATTTAGCGATAAAGAGCGATTTGCATGGATAGAATCTCGTCAGACCACGATTGAAGAAGACAAAGCCTACTCTTTACTCGGAATTTTCGATGTCAAAATACCCCTCCGCTATGGCGAAGGGTGGGCAAGTGCATCTAGACGGCTTGAAGAAGAGATTGAGAAGCGGAACAGGTGCCTCCAAGACTTACGCTCTACCTCTACTGATCCAAGTGATGATAAAAAGTGTATTGAGGATACCAAAGGTGGCTTACTAAAGGACTCATACAAGTGGATACTCGAAAACTCTGACTATCAACAGTGGTTTAATAATCAGCACAGCCATTTACTATGGATTAAGGGTGACCCGGGCAAGGGAAAAACAATGCTGCTTTGCGGTATTGTTAATGAGCTGGAGAAGTCAATGGCTAAGACAGCTCTTTTATCCTATTTTTTCTGCCAAGCTACTGATTCACGAATCAACAACGCCACCGCCATACTACGGGGTCTAATATATATTCTTGTTAGCCAGTAACCGTTGCTTATCTCATATATCCGGGAGAAATATGACCAAGCAGGCAAAACACTCTTTGATGACATCAATGCATGGTTCGCTTTATCCGATATCTTCACCAATATTCTCCAGGACCAGAGCTTGAATACAACCTACTTGATAATCGATGCACTTGATGAATGTATTACTGATTTACCAAAATTATTAGATTTTGTGGTGCAAATGTCTGCTGGATCTTCTTATATCAAGTGGATTATCTCGAGTCGTAACTGGCCTAATATCACGGAGCGGCTACAAAAGGCCAGGCATAAAGTAACGCTGTGCCTTGAGCTAGACCTAGATTCTATCTCCACAGCTGTCAGTGTGTTCATCAACTATAAAGTAGGTCAACTTAAGGAGCAAAAGAACTATAACAGCGAGATAGAAACTGCTGTTCAAAACTATCTGTCCTCAAACGCGGATAATACTTTCCTCTGGGTTGCTTTAGTATGTCAACATCTCGAAAAGATCCAGCGATGGGAGACTGTTGCCAAACTAAAAGAGTTGCCGCCAGGACTTGACTCCGTTTATGAACAGATGTTGAATCAGATACGCCTATCACATAATGCTGACCTCTGCAAGCGGATACTGGCCTTGATCACAGTCACATACCGACCTATTACTCTGAAAGAACTGACATCCCTTGTCGAGTTACCTGATGATTTTGAGTCGATTAGAGACATTATTGGCCTTTGTGGTTCGTTCCTCACAGTCCCAGAAGATACCATCTATTTTGTGCACCAGTCTGCGAAGGACTTCTTGTCTGAAGTCGCTCTTAAGGAAATATTTCCATCTGGAAAAAGAGAAATCCATGACGAAATCTTCTTAAGATCAATTCAGGTCATGTCGAGGACAGTGAAACAAGATATCTACAGTTTAGGTGCCCTTGGTTATTCAGTTGAGGAGGTTAAGCAGCCGGATCCAGACCCATTGGCAGTGTCTCGATACTCATGTATCTACTGGATTGATCACCTGTATACAGAGGTTACTAACTCCTATGCTGATCATAGCACTGGCCTACAGTATGAAGACACTATCAAAGACTTCATAGAAAGCAAGTATCTTTACTGGCTAGAAGCTCTTAGCCTTTGCCGAAGCATATCGGACGGCGTGGTTTCGATAGCGAAACTTGAGACTTTGCTACAGGTATTCCTCAGATCAGTACTGTTATTTTTTATAAGCTGACTTAAGCTAGCAAAGAAGTACATCCGAATTACTTGAGCTGGTTCGAGATGCACGCCGCTTCATTATGTATCATAAGAAGGCCATAGAGAATAGTCCTCTTCAGGTATATATGTCTGCATTGATGTTTAGTCCAACTTACAGTTTAATGAGAAGTCATTTCAAGTATATAGAGCCGAATTGGATTACAATAAAGCCACCTATGAGAGATGAATGGGGTGCCTGCCTACAGACGCTCGAGGGCCACAGCAGCGGAGTCTTGTCAGTGGCCTTTTCATATGACTCGACCCGGCTGGCATCGGCATCGGATGACTACACAGTCAAGATCTGGGATCCGAGCAGTGGCGCCTGCCTACAGACGCTCGAGGGCCACAGCAGCGGAGTCTCGTCAGTGGCCTTTTCACATGACTCGACCCGGCTGGCATCGGCATCGTGGGACTACACAGTCAAGATCTGGGATCCGAGCAGTGGCGCCTGCCTACAGACGCTCGAGGGCCACAGCAGCAGAGTCTCGTCAGTGGCCTTTTCATATGACTCGACCCGGCTGGCATCGGCATCGTGGGACCGCACAGTCAAGATCTGGGATCCGAGCAGTGGCGCCTGCCTACAGACACTCAAGGGCCACAGCAGCGGAGTCTTGTCAGTGGCCTTTTCACATGACTCGACCCGGCTGGCATCGGCATCGGATGACTACACAGTCAAGATCTGGGATCCGAGCAGTGGCGCCTGCCTACAGACGCTCGAGGGCCACAGCAGCGGAGTCTCGTCAGTGGCCTTTTCACATGACTCGACCCGGCTGGCATCGGCATCGTGGGACTACACAGTCAAGATCTGGGATCCGAGCAGTGGCGCCTGCCTACAGACGCTCAAGGGCCACAGCAGCAGAGTCTCGTCAGTGGCCTTTTCACATGACTCGACCCGGCTGGCATCGGCATCGTGGGACTACACAGTCAAGATCTGGGATCCGAGCAGTGGCGCCTGCCTACAGACGCTCAAGGGCCACAGCAGCAGAGTCTCGTCAGTGGCCTTTTCACATGACTCGACCCGGCTGGCATCGGCATCGTGGGAC